>WOXC01010512.1:0-298188 GCA_011680675.1 Gymnobelideus leadbeateri
TGATTGTATACAAATTTCTTCTGATTCTACTCTTCTCGCTCAGCATCAGTTTGTATAAGTCTCTCCAGGTAATTATGAAATCTGCCACCTCCTCGTTTCTTATAGCACAATAAAATTCCATTACATTCATATACCACAACTTGTTTAGCCATTCCCCAATTGATGGGCACTCCTTTAGTTTCCAATTCTTTGCAACCACAAAAAGGGCTGCTAAAAATATTTTTGTACATATGGTTCTTCCTCCCACTACTATGATCTCTTTGGGATATAACCCTAGAAGTGGTATGGCTGGGTCAAAGGGTATGAAATTATTTATAATCCTTTGGGCATAATTCCAGATTGCTCTCCAGAATGGTTGGATAAGTTCACAACTCCACCAGCAATGTATTAGCGTTCCAATTTGCCCACATCCTCTCCAGCATTTGTCACTTTCTTGTTTTGTCATCTTAGCCAATCTGACTGGAGAGATGTGGTATCTCAGAGTTGTTTTGATTTGCATTTCTCTAATCAATAGTGATTTAGAGCATTTCTTCATATGCTTATAGATATCTTTAATTTCTTTCTCTGAAAACTGCCTGTTCATATCCTTTGACCATTTATCAATTGGGGAATGACTTGTATTCATATAGATTTGGCTCAATTCTCTATAAATTTTAGAAATGAGTCCTTTATCAGAGACACAGGTTGTAAAAATTCTTTCCCAATTTCCCACCTCCCTCTTGATCTTGGTTACATTGGCTTTGTTTGTGCAGAAGCTTTTCAATTTAATGTAATCAAAATTATCCATTTTGCATTTTATAATGCTCTCTAATTCTTGTTTGGTCCTAAAATCTTCCCCTCTCCACAGATCTGTCAGGTAAACTATTCCTTGCTTTCCCAAATTGCTTACAGTATCATCCTTTACACCTAGATCATGCACCCATTTAGACTTGATTTTGGTATATGGTGTTAGATAGTGATCTATGCCCAGTTTCTGCCATACTGTATTCCAGTTTTCCCAGCAGTTTTTGTCAAATAGTGCATTCTTATCCCAAAAACTGGGGTCTTTGGGTTTATCGAACAATAGATTGCTATATTCATTAACTGCTGGGTCTCCTGCACCTAATCTATTCCATTGATCCACTACTCTACACCTCTGCCAGTACCAAGCAGTTTTGATGACTGCTGCTGTATAATACAGATGAAGATCTGGCATAGCTAGTCCACCTTCCCTAGCATTTCTTTTCATTAATTCCCTTGATATTCTAGACCTTTTGTTTTTCCAAATAAATTTTGTTATTATTTTGTCTAACTCTACAAAGTAGTTTTTTGGTAAATTGATTGGAATGGCACTAAATATATAATTTAGTTTGGGTAAAATTGTCATTTTTATTATATTAGCTCGACCCAGCCACGAGCAATTGATATTTTTCCAACTATTTAGATCTGATTTTATTTCTGTGAGAAGTGTTTTGTAGTTGTGATCATATAGATTCTGGGTTTGTTTTGGCAAGTAGATTCCCAAATATTTTATAATGTCTACAGTGACTTTAAATGGGATTTCTCTTTCTATCTCTTGCTGTTGAGTTTTATTAGAGATGTACAGGAATGCTGAGGATTTATGTGGGTTTATTTTATATCCTGCAACTTTGCCAAATTTATTTATTGTCTCAAGTAATTTTTTACTTGATTCTCTAGGATTCTCTAAGTATATCATCATATCATCTGCAAAGAGTGACAGCTTGGTCACTTCTTTGCCTAATTTGATTCCTTTGATTTCTTTTTCTTCTCTAATTGCTACTGCTAACGTTTCAAGTACCAGATTGAATAAGAGGGGTGATAGTGGACACCCTTGTTTCACTCCTGATCTTATTGGAAAGGCTTCTAGTTTATCCCCATTGCATATAATACTTGCTGATGGTTTTAGATAGATGCTAGCAACTATTTTAAGGAAGGCTCCATTTATTCCTATACTTTCTAGTGTTTTTAATAGGAATGGATGTTGTACTTTGTCAAAAGCCTTTTCTGCATCTATTGAGATGATCATGTGGTTTTTGCTAGTTTTGTTGTTGATATGCTCAATTATATTGATGGTTTTCCTAATATTAAACCATCCTTGCATTCCTGGAATGAATCCTACCTGATCAGGGTGTATTATTTTTGTGATAAGTTGTTGGAGTCTTTTGGCTAATATTTTATTTAGAATTTTTGCGTCTAAATTCATGAGGGAGATTGGTCTATAATTTTCTTTCTCTGTTTTATCTCTTCCTGATTTAGGAATCAGTACCATATTTGTGTCATAGAAAGAGTTTGGTAGGACTCCTTCTTCACTAATTTTCCCAAATAGTTTGTAGAGTATTGGAATCAATTGTTCTTTAAATGTTTGATAGAATTCACTAGTGAACCCATCTGGCCCTGGAGATTTTTTCCTAGGGAGTTCATTGATGGCTTGTTTGATTTCTTTTTCTGAGATGGGGTTATTTAGGTAATTCACTTCCTCTTCAGTTAATCTGGGCAATTTGTGATTTTGTAAATATTCATCCATTTCACTAAGATTGTCATATTTATGTGCATACAATTGGGAAAAATAATTCCTCATTATTTTTTTGATTTCCTCTTCATTGGAGGTAGATTCACCCTTTTTATTTTTGATACTCATAATTTGGTTTTCTTCTTTCTTTTTTTTTATCATATTGACTAAGGGTCTATCAATTTTGTTGATTTTTTCATAAAACCAGCTCTTGGTTTTATTTATTAATTCAATGGTTTTCTTAATTTCAATTTTATTAATCTCACCTTTGGTTTTCAGTATTTCTAATTTAGTACTAAATTGGGGATTTTCAATTTGTTCTTTTTCTAGCTTTTTCAATTGCATGTCCAATTCACTGACCTCCCTTCTCTCTGCTTTAATTAAGTATGCACTCAGGGATATAAAACTTCCCCTGAGAACTGCCTTTAGTGCATCCCACAAATTTTGGTATGTTGTTTCATTATTATCATTCTCTTGAATGAAATTATTGATTGTTTCTATAATTTCTTCTTTGACCCACCAATTTTTTAGGATTAAATTGTTTAGTTTCCAATTAGTTTTTAGTCTATCTTTCCATGGCCCTTTATTGCATATAATTTTTATTGCATCATGATCTGAGAATGATGCGCTTACTATTTCTGCCTTTCTGCACTGGATTGTGAGGTTTTTATGCCCTAGTACATGGTCTATTTTTGAGTATGTACCATGCACTGCTGAGAAGAAAGTAAATTCCTTTTTATCCCCATTCAGTTTTCTCCAGAGATCCATCATATCTAGTCTCTCTAAGATTCTATTCACCTCCTTAACTTCTTTCTTGTTTATTTTGAGGTTAGATTTATCGAGTTCAGAGAGGGGGAGATTAAGGTCCCCCACTAGTATAGTTTTGCTATCTATTTCTTCCTCTAATTCCTTTAACTTCTCCTCTAGGAATTTGGATGCTATACCACTTGGTGCATATATATTAAGTAGTGATATTGCTTCATTCTCAATGGTGCCTTTTAGTAGGATATAGTTTCCTTCCTTATCTCTTTTAATTAGATCTATTTTTGCTTTTGCTTTATCTGAGATAAGTATTGCTACCCCTGCTTTTTTTACTTTAGCTGAGGCATAATAAATTTTACTCCAACCTTTTACCTTTACCCTGTGGGTATCCCTTTGTTTCAAATGTGTTTCTTGTAGACAGCATATTGTAGGATTATGGTTTTTAATCCATTCTGCTATCCTCCTCTGTTTTATGGGAGAGTTCATCCCATTCACATTCACAGTAATGATGACTATCTGTCTCTTCCCTTCCATCCTATTCCCTCCCCTGTTTATGTTTTTGTTTCTTCCTTCTCCCTTCCCCTCCTTGAAGTTTTCCCTTTTGACCACCCCTCCCTCAGTGTTCCCACCCAGTGACCCCCCTTCTTAACCTACCCTCTCCCCTTACTACTATTTCCCTCCCTTATAATCCCTCCCTTTAGTCTCCTCCTTTTCACCCCCCCCTTACCCTCCCACTATCTATAGGACACAACAAATTTTTATACTTATCAGAGTAAATTACTCCCCGTTTGATTCCAAACCAATGAGAGTAAATTTCAAACAATGCTCCTCTCCCTCCCTCCAATTCCTCTATTTAATGAATTTATGTGTCTATTCACGTTAGATTCTTAAACTTCACTGATTAATTTGATCCTTCTTTGAACCAGAACCAGTGAGAATAGTGTTTAAATGATGTTCCTCTCCCTCTTACTTTCCCTTCTTCTATAGTGTGTTTTGATGCCTCTTCAGATGGCATATTTTACCTTTTCCTAGCTCATCCTTTCCTTTTTCCCATTACAGTACCATTGATCCCCTTAATAGTCTTTTTTTTTTTTAGACTCCATGTTAGTGCATTCATACCCACACCCTCTAAGTATAACCCTTTTGCAGGTCATGATAATCATAGAGATTTCAAATATTGACAGTTATCAGCTCCACATATAGGGATGTGAACATTTTGCTCTTGTTGCATCCCAAGTAATGAGCTTGTGTTTGTGGGTGTGGGTATGTGCACTTCTGCATGTGTGAGTCTATGTTACCCTTGTTTACCTTTTTATGTTCTTCTGGAGTCTTGTAATTGGAGATCAAATTTTCCATTGAGCTCTGGCTTTTTCATTAGGAAAGTCTGGAAGTCCCTTACTTCATTAAACGTCCATCTCCTTGCCTGAAAGATTATGCTCAGTTTTGCCGGGTAGTTAATCCTTGGTTGTAGTCCTAGCTCTCTTGCCCTACGAAATATCAAATTCCAGTCCCTCCGCTCTTTTAATGTAGAAGCTGCTAGGTCCTGTGTGATCCTAACTGTAGTTCCTCGATATTTGAATTGTTTCTTTTTGGCTGCTTGTAGAATTTTTTCTTTAATCTTATAATTCTGGAATTTGGCTACTATATTTCTTGGAGTTTTCAGTTTGGGATCTCTTTCAGGAGGAGTCCGGTGAATTCTATCAATAGCTATTTTATCTTCTGATTCCAGGACCTCAGGACAGTTTTCTTTGACAATCTCTTGGAGGATGTTGTCTAGACTGCTTTTCTCATCATGGCTTTCTGGTAGACCAATAATTCTTAGGTTGTCTCTCCTGGATCTGTTCTCTAGGTCAGTTATTTTTCCAGTGAGATATTTTACATTTTCTTGCAATTTTTCGATCATCTTGTTTTTTTCGATTGACTCCTGCTGCATCATAGAGTTCTGAGTTTCAGTTTGGTTGTATCTAATTTTTAGTGAATTATGGTCTTCAATAAGTTTTTGAAGTTCCTTTTTTAGGGAGGTATTTTCTTTTTCCAAGTTGGTCATTGCCTCCCTGATTTGGTCTTTAAAATTTTTCTTAAGCTCCTCCAGGAATGCTATTTGGGCTTGAGACCAGATCATGTTTCCTTCTGTGGTCTCTGGTGTGGGCAGAGAGTCTATATTGTCCTGTGTGTTTTGTTGTTCTTGCCCTGCATAGTATGCTCGAATAGACTTTCTTGCCTTCCCCTTCTCCTTTTCAGCTTCCTTCCTTCCCATTGTGACTTCCTGTTTCTTAGTGTCTCAGGCTATGAGTTTGGGGCCTGATCCTTGACTTTGAATACCTCTGGGTGGCTAGTTTATGGCTAAGTCAGGGAAGTCAGTGAGGAATGTAGATGTGTAGGTGGGGTTGAGTCTGACCACTTCAGATTTCTGCCTCTATACCCCTGGGCTATAAGTAGTCTTTTGTTGGTGAGGTGAGGTGGGGCTAGTTGGGTCCCCTCCCTCTCTTCTCTTCAGATTCCTGGCTGTCTCAGTTACACCCTTTCTTGGAGATTCTCAAGCCTGAGGCTATTTCCATTAACTTGGGATTTCAGTCTGGGTGGGAGACTTATCTTTGGGTTTTCTGCTTCATGAAGGAGGGATGGGAGGATCGGAGCAGCTAGAATTTACTTTGCCATTCCAGCCCCTGTATCATACAGGCAGGCAGTTTCTAAATTTCCAGGCTGGGGGCTGAATGCAGCCTGAGAAGCCACTCTCTCCACTGGGGGCCCGATTCTCCTACCTGGCTCCAATGATCCGTTCCCTCTGCGAGATGACTGCGATTCGTCCTTGGTAAGTCTGCAGGCTGGGGCTTTTTCTCTCTCTGGTGTAGTCTGCTTGCCTGCTCTTAGGTCTGAGCTGTGCAGACCCCACGCGCTCTGCGCTCGACCTGTGCGGGCACTCTGGGCAACCTCCTGTGCTGGATTCTGCCACACTCTGTCTTCCACTGGGCTTCGTCACTCCGGAATCTGCTCAGATTTACCCTTTTGGACTTAGTGACAGAGGAGCTCAGCGAGGTTACTGCTTCCTTTCCGCCATCTTGGCTCCGCCCCTCCTACTAGTGAATTCTTTCAAACATTTAAAGAAAAATTGATCCCAATACTCTACAAACTATTTGGGAAAATTAGTGAAGGAGTCCTACCAAATTTTTTCTATGACACAAATATAGTACTAATTCCTAAATCAGGAAAAAATAAAAGAGAAAGAAAATTATAGACCAATTTCCCTCATGAATTTAGATGCAAATTTTAAATTAAGTATTAGCTAAAAGACTACAACAACTTATCACTTTGAATAGTACATAGTTGAATAATACACTTTGATCAGGTAGAATTTATTCCAAGAATGCAAGAATGGTTTAATATTAGAAAAACCATCAGTATAATTGATCATATCAAAAATAAAACTAGCAGAAACCACATGATTATCTCTAGAGATACAGAAAAGGATGTTGACAAAATGTAACATCCATTCCTATTAAAAACACTAGAAAGTATAGGAATGAATGGAGTCTTCCTTAAAATAGTGGATAGCATCTATTTAAAACCATTAGCAAGTATTATATGCAATGGGGATAAACTAGAAGCATTTCCAATAAGATCAGGAGTGAAACAAGGGTGTCCACTATCGCCCCTCTTATTCAAAGTGGTACTAGAAACGTTAGCAGTAGCAATTAGAGAAGAAAAAGAAATCAAAGGAATCAAATTAGGCAAAGAAGAGACCACGCTATCACTCTTTGCAGATGATATGATGATATGAGAATCCTAGAGAATCATGTAAAAAACCACTTGAGGCAAGAAATAAATTTGGCAAAGTTGCAGGATATAAAATAAACCCACATAAGTCCTCGGCATTCCTGTATATATCTAATGAAATTCAACAGCAATAGATAGAAAGAGAAATCACATTTAAAGTCATTGTAAACATTATAAAATATTTGGGAATGTGCAAGCCAAAACAAACCTCGGACCCTATATGATCACAACTACAATACACTTCTTACACAAATGAAGTCACATCTAACTAATTAGAAAAATGTCAATTTCTCATAGCTGGGTTGAGCTAATATAATAAAAATGACAATTTTACCCACAACAAATTATATATTTAGTGCCATACCAATCAATTTACCCAAAAACTATTTTATAGAGTGAGACAAAATAGTAACAAAATTTATTTGGAAAAACAAATGGTCTAGAATATCAAGGGAATTAATGAAAAGAAATGCTAGACAAGTTGGACTAGCTATGCCAGATTTTAATCTGTATTATAATATATTATGTTATATACTACTGTGTACAGCAGCAGTCATCAAAACTGCTTGGTACTGGCAGAGGAGTAGAGTAGTGGATCATTGGAATAGATTGGGTGCATGATATCCAGCAGTTAATGAGTATAGTAATATATTCTTTGATAAACCCAAAGACCTCAGTTTTGGGGATAAGAATGCACTATTTGACAAAAACTGCTGGGAAAACTGGAATACAGTATGGCAGAAACGGGGCATAGACCATTATCTAACACCATATACCAAAATCAACTAATTGGGTGGATTATCTAAGTATACAGGATGATACTGTAAGCAATCTGGGAAAGCAAGGAATAATTTACCTGTCAGATTTGTCGAGAGGGAAAGACTTTAGGACCAAACAAGAATTAGAGAGCATTATAAAATGAAAAATGGATAATTTTGATTACATTACATTGAAAATTTTCTGTACAAACAAAGCCAATGTAACCAAGATCAAGAGCGAGGTGGGAAATAGGGAAAGAATTTTTACAAACTATGTCTCTGATAAAGGATTCATTTCTAAAATACATAGAGAATTGAGTCAAATCTATAAGAATACAAGTCATTCCCCAATTGATAAATGGTCAAAGGATATGAACAGGCAGTTTTCAGAGAAAGAAATTAAAGATATCTATAAGCATATGAAGAAATGCTCTAAATCACTATTGATTAGAGAAATGCAAATCAAAACAACTCTGAGATACCACATATCTCCAGTCAGATTGGCTAAGATGACAAAATAGGAAAATGACAAATGCTGGAGAAGATTTGGGCAAATTTGAACACTAATGCATTGCTGGTGGAGTTGTGAACTTATCCAACCATTTTGGAGAGCAATCTGGAATTATGCCCAAAGGGCTATAAATAATTTCATACCCTTTGATCCAGTAATACCACTTCTAGGGTTATATCCCAAAGAGATCATAGACGTGGGAGGAAGACCCATATGTACAAAAATATTTATAGCAGCTCTTTTCATGGTTGCAAAGAACTGGAAATTAAAGGGGTGCCCATCAATTGGGGAATGGCTAAACGAGTTGTGGAATGTGCATGTAATGGAATACTGTGCTACAAGAAACGAGGAGGAGACAGTTTTCATATTTACCTGGAAAGGTTTATACAAACTGATGCTGAGTGAGAAGAGTAGAACCAAGAGAAATTTTTATACAATCACAAACACAACATATGTGTGATGACCAACTATGACAGACTGGACTCTTAGCAATGCAATGATGCAAGTCAATCCCAAAAGACTCATGAAGGAGAAAGATGCCTACATCCAGAGAAATAACTAGAAAGAACTGGGTTTGAATCCTGATGGAAGCAAAGTATTTGACCTTTTTCTTTTTATTGTTGGGTTTTACTTCCTCTTTACCATTTTTCATCCCATTTATTACAATAGGCCTTTGTAACCTGACTATTGTCTAATGTGAAAGTATTTGCAGATTGTGGCAGGGGTGGGGGAGGGAGGGAAGAGAAATTTGAAACTCAAGGAACTATAGAAATGAATATTGTAAACTAAAAATAAACAAATAAATTTAAAAAATAAATAAAAACAAAAAGTGACTCATTGCTCACTGTCTTATATTTCAAACTCCTTGATCCAGTGTCATAGGCCACCATAATATGACCTAAAATTTGATTCTATATTCACTTTCTGTCCTCACTGGTATGTGTGATGTAACCATTTCTCCCAATGAGTTTGTGAGCTCATTCAAAACAGAAAACAGATCTTCCAACTGGGAGGGTGTTAAATGTATTGCAGTTTCCACCTAGGTCACCAATATGGCAAAGCATCACTTTCTCATGCCATGACTGAAGGGCACTGTAGATGACTGCCCTGGAGAAGACAACATTCAGGGTAAAGAGGACAATTATCTTCAAGTTGACTTGCAAGGTGCTGTGATAGCTATGGAAATTTGGCGATTCTTTTTTTTTTTTTTTTTTTTTTGCTTTTTGGAGGGCAATTGGGGTTAAGTAACTTGCCCAAGGTCACATGGCTAGGTTTTTGTTTTTTGTGTGTACATTAAGTGTCTGAGGCCAGATACGAACTCAGGTCCTTTGCACTCTAGGGCCGATGCTCTACTCACTGGGCAACCTACCCTCCCCTGAAATTTGGGGATTCTTTTCAGGTATAATTTCAATTTGATATATATGGGTAGTCTTCCAACTCTCAATTTATGTGATGATATCAAAGACATAATACATCATGTGGAAGAGAACATTTTCATTTCCTGATTTGTTTCTGAAAGCAGAAACCGAGATTACTGAATGAGAAAAAGCAAAAATAAAATGGATTAATGCTATCCATACATGGACTAGATTGCTTCTAGAAGACATATATCTCCTCCGGGAAGATCACCGAACAAATGCAGTATGGCTGCTTGAAAGAGACATGAGGGCAAATTCTCAATTGCATATGGCTCAGAGGAAATTGAATCTGAGGTCTTTTCAAGCTGTGATATAAAGAAAGATTCATCAATTCTTATATTGCAGTTTTATAAAATCACCTCTTTTACATTCAATTTAACAAATATTTATTTGGTACCTACTATGTGCTAATAATCATTGTGACAGTTATTTGGAGAGATGGAAAAATAAAGGGAAGAAAAATACCTGTTATTTTAGAGCTTATAGTGGAAATACAAACACACAATTAGCTACAAGGAAGAGTGAGATTATGTCAAAGAAGAAATCCAGACAACATTCAATGATGAATTGGAGGTAAAACTGATGGAGGTTACTACAGCCCATCATAGAAGTTTTATGGGAAGACAGGGTTCATGATTTGGTCCTTGAAAGAAAAGAAAGACTAATTAAAAAAAAAAAAACGGTTAAGAGGATTGTATATGAAATTGAACTTCAAACATAATTTTAAAAGTATATGTCAAGTTTTATAACATTGAATTGAATTGTTCAAATTGTTGTAAAAATCATATTAAATTTAACATTTTATTTAATAGAAATTTTAATGTCTCTATTAAACTTAACATAGTAGTAACAAAACCGCTTTGCTTGTCTCTGTTTCCTAGACTTCCAGTTCCTATCTTCTCAGTATTTTTATTTTTTAATGTTATTTTTAATTGTTTTTATTGATGTTCTTTTACCTTCCATTTCTTTATTTTTCATTCCTCTCTTTAAGCAAATACAATTGCCTCCAAATGTCTCCAATGTAAGCCTTCCATTTTTAAATAAAAAATTTATTTAATCAATCAACAGATAACCTCTGTCTCTAGATGTCTCTTTCTTTGTGAACTTGTGATTTGTTACATCTCTGGAAATACATCGGAAACATGCTTCACCATCAGTGATGTGATATTTTGATTGGTCACTGTCCTGGCATTTAAAAGAATCATATTTGTTTTCTTTATGTGATTATGATTATCATGTAAATTGCCCTGGTTTTAATCGTTTACTTTGCATCAGTTCAAAGAAGTCTTTCCATACAATATCACAACTTTAAAAATTAGCCTATAATTGAAAGGCACTCACTGTTTTCAATTCTTATAAGAGGAATATGGTGACAAGGTACTGTCATAAATATTTTTGTTCACATGGCTTTTTTTAACCTCTTCCTTTGATCTCTTTGAGGTATATGCCTAGTAGTGTCATCATTGTGTCAATTATAGGGCAGTTGGTGACTTTTTGGATATAGGGACAAGATGCTTTCTGGAAGATCTATACCAGCTCACAGACCCTTAACATTGAGTTCCTTTCCCACATCTCTCCAGATTTTGCCCCTTTGCTCTTTTACCAATTTAATAGGTGTGAAATAAATAGGGAGTTACTTTAATTTGGATGTTGCATTTATAATTTGGAACATTTCCCCTTCCTCATAGTAGTTAATGGTTTCATTTTTTTTTCTTTTTGGAAAGCTCCCTGTTTATAATATTTGTTCATGTCTATATTGAGAAATGCCTTTGCCTATATTCCCCACTCCATACAAGGTGATAAGAAAAAATAAATTAATTTTTTGCACACTAGCCTCTAGTGCCCCGATGTGTCTTTGAATTAATTAAGTATACACTATGTTAAATGTAACAGAAACTTGAGGAGAGGGTGTGTCACATCCCTTTCTCCCTGCCCCATCTCATAATTTCCTTCTTATTAATGTTATAGTACCCATACCAATGATGTCATTTTAAAAATTTTAAATTTAGTTTTTTTAGTTTTCAACATTCATTTCCACAAAAATTTGAGTTACAATTTTTCTTACCATCTTTTCCCTACCCCCACACCATGATAGTGAATGAATCACGCACACTAATCCAGGCAACTGTGACTCAGATAAATGCTAAAGAATGTTAAATGAAATAATTTCCCCAGATGGAAGGAATCTAAAAGAAAATGAGATTATGAAGTGTTAGTAGCAGATGGAGAGTTGTAAAGTTTCAGCAAGGGTATGAACCATATTGGTGAATGGGGAAAGTGACCAGGTCTGGAGAGCATAGGTTGAAATGTAGCACTTTCTATATGATAAACGGAAAACAAGTAATGATTGTGCAGGAATTCTAAAGGGAATAGTGGAATGGGAAAAGCAAGGAATGGAAGAATGGGAAGTAGTAAGATTGAACTAGATGGAGTGGGGAATATAGGCAAAGGCAGCAGGGGAAGTTAGCCTCCACATGTGAATGTCTGCACTAAATCACTCTGATTAGTGGAGCAGAAGGCATGATTTTCCTAAGCATTGGTACAGTTTATTGTACTTAAGTGTCCCTCCTTCCAGCATTTCTGAAAGAATAGGTTGGTGTGTTATAATTTGTATAAATACAAGGAAGTTGGAATTGATGGTGTTGAGTGAGTCTGAACCAGAATTTTTTGTTTTTTTCATTTTCAACAACTAGAACAAAGGTTTCCATACTTACCTGGTGTAGTGCCCCCTTTAAAGAAAAGCACTTAGTCCCCCCCTTAGAAATCTTTCTTTAGCCCTTTAAAGGTTTTTTAAACATTCCATTATTTTAAAAAATATATATCTTTTTTTAAAATGGCACGTCTTAAATTTAATAATTTGTTGTAAATTTGTGGGAACTATTCCTGCTTTGAAATTGTGATGATGCAATATTTTGACATATAACCTTATAGTATCATATTGTAAGCAAGTCAGTACATGCACATATTCAGTGTGGTGAACTTCCTGACAATCAGAAGGTTAAATCAACCATACCTGCTGGCCTGCCAATACTTGCTTGTTAAGACCTATCAGTGGACTTTACCACTGATCTGTTATAATTTACATTTTGTGTATTTATTTGGAAAATAATATAATCACTACTATTTTAACTCATATAACAGATGAAACATATACACATAGTTCTTCAAAATTTTTTCTCTCCTCTTCTTTCCTTATGTTTCGACTGTTCCTTTATTTTTATTCAGTGCCCCTCAGTTGCACCCAAGGCTACTACTGCCTCTGCCCTGGATCATTCCAGCATCCCTAGGGGATGGAATTGACAACTTTCAGAACCTCTAGAAAGTGATCTCAATACTGGCAATAATTCAGTAGTTATATTCCAAGATATTGGCAATTGAGGCATAAGAGAAAGTGTCTCGTGCATGGCTCATATACATGGCTATGGGTAAAGCCTCATAACTAAGTGTGTTTTGGCCTTAGCAAAGCCTTTTTCTAGTACTGCTCTGATTTGCATTCCAACAAAAGTTTCTGATATCTGGTTAAATCAACCATACCTTTTACTTTGGTCACCATTTTTATGGTTCTCAGCTTTGTTTCTAGGCTACAAACTAGAGTAGGGGATAACTGGGCCCTGTATCATCTTCATAGCAGGTGTTCATGAGTCCTACATGATTATGCACTGTGTATCATATCACCCTTGCCTTACCAAGACCATCTTCTGGCCTCCTTTTCCTGTGATTCATCTACCATCTGAAAAGTATTGAAGATGGGAAACCATAAGGGATAATCTACCTCATCTCCTTGGACTTCTCAGAGTCTGGTTACCATACAACAAGCTTGTATACTAGTCTATTCATTATTACTATTTTCAGCACACTGAGATATTTCCTACTGATGAATCTAGTTCTAGGTAAAATACCAAAGACCTGAATAAGAGGAACATTTCTGACCCTTTTATAAGTTATATATAAGAGCTGTCACTCCTGTTTAATGAAAATATATAGTAGACTCACAAGCTCTGACCTCAGTAACCTGTGGATCTTTATAGGCAAATCATCAAATTCTTGCATGATTTAAATGAGCTGCTCCACAATGAGAGATCATTAGAATATTGGTTTGATTTTTATATTTTCCCTTTTTTCAGGAACAAGGAGCAAAATATTCTAAATCTCATAAAAAGCCCTGAGAAACATGAAGGGCCATAGAATCCTGAAATTGTAGAGTCAGTAGAGAGCAGAGGTCATCCAGTATAGTGTATTAACTAGGTAGATATCATAGAAGAGGTTTATTCCTCAGGCAAAGATTCACTTCAACTATGGGAAGGATGTGGGGGACTAACAGACTTCTTCCAATCTCAAATGTATTTGAGCCAAAGATCTGTGACAATTAGTATGTTTGAAAGTCATCACAATTTATGTTACTGAGGAGAAGAGATTATGATACCAATTCAAAAATAACTCTATTTGTAAATGCATCACTTCTGACTTATAAAAGTTATTTTTGGTGCCTGGAAACAGTGGGCCATGTTAGAAGGATCCCTGAACTTAAAATCAGGAGAGGTCTGATTTTGTTTCATATTCCTTAAGGTATTTAGCTCTATGTTCATTGTAAAGTCACTTAATCTCACTATGTCTCAGTATTTTTACTCTACAAAAATGGGGAAAATGATTCAATAGCACTTGCCCTAAGAATAGACTGGTAATGGATAGAGCCAGGTCTGAAGTCTTAAACACCTGAGTTCAAAACCATCCTCACACACTTACTGTGTGACCCTGGTCAAATCACTTTACTTCTGTCTGCCTGTATCCTGAATTATAAAACTGATTTAATATTAGTGTTTTTCTCCAAGCGCTGTTGTAGCAAAAGAAATATTTGTAGTGTTCAGCATGTTGCCTAGCATAAAGAACACAATAGATTCTTGTTTCTTTCATTCTACAGTGAAAATATGAGCAAATTGCTGCAAGCCAGAGTTCTATATAAATTGTTGTTTTTCTCTAGTCATGTCTACCTCTTTCACCCTACTTAGGGTTTTTGTGGCAAAGATTCTGGAGTGGCTTGCCATTTCCTACTACAGCTCATTCTACAAATGAGGAAACCGAGGGGAAAAAAAGGTTAAGTGCCTTGCCCAGGGTCTTAGTATAGTATACTTAGTATACTATACAGATAGTAAGAGTCTGAGACAAGATTTGAACTCAGGGCTCCTGATTGCAAGTCAGGCTCTGTATCCACTGCACAAGCAAGCTATATAAATAAAAGGCATTATTGAATGTTATAGCTTTAAACCTAAATACTTTTTCCTGAAACTTCAGGAGAGGGAATCACCAGCTGTGGCAGATTCCAGACTTCTCAACCCATAAATGCCAAAGATAAAATGAAAGGTCAGTGGGGAACTCTGTTGGAACTGGGTGACTGAGGAGTGTGGTCCAGCCCCTGCCAGAGGTGGAGGCATGGCGGTGGCAACTGTTACAGCCTGCCAGCCTCTGGAGCTTCTGTCCTGCAGATCATAGGGGAAGCAAGCAGTCATTCATAGGGTAAATGCTCTTGCTTTGACCTGCTTGGAACTGATCATAGTCTTGGGGGAGAGACCTGCAGTATGGCCAGTGTGCTAGAGCTTGGGGTGTCTTAGGGCGCACTCTCTGTAGCTCAGGCTACATTTGCAAAAACTCCAGCAATTTGAGACATAACTCTTTCCACTCTGGAAGCCGAGTTCTACCTTGGCAAGGAGCTCAAAATTCAAGTCATTACATCTGACCCATAGATCAATTCTGATATTTATTGACTCCCTCTGTCAAATGTGAGAACAATAATTGTCTCTTTATATTTTGGGGTCCCCGTTTTAATACAGTGCTGGTACATAGTGAGGACTTAATAAATCATTTTTAACTTAAGAATCTTAATCATTCTTCTTACCTGGTATTCCATTATGTTATTCCACTGATGTTCCATTATGTTATGGAGATAGTCAGATTTAGAAGTCTCTCATAATAGGAAGCAAGATCTATCAGGTCAAATCAAGTTAGACAGCCTTAAAAATGACCCTAGAGATTATGCATCACTTGCACAAGCTTTAATCTAGTTATTTTAACCAGTTATCTTCAGGCTTGCAATAAAATATTTCTCAGAGCATCTTTCTAGGACCAACTCCTAAGTATTGGTGAAATGTGCTAGTAGAAGAATCACTAAGGCCATCACCAAAGCCAGAGATAATGGCTGCCTTTTAGAAATCGTAGTGCTAGCAATGGCATGTAGGTGACCCAATGGATACAGTGCTGAGCCTTGAATTAGAAAGACTCCTCTTCCTGAGTCCAAATATGACTTCAGACACTCACTAGCTGTGCAACCATTAGCAAGTCTCTTAACTCTGTTTGACTTAGTTTCCTCATCAGTAAAATGTGCTGGAAACCCCAAAAGGGATCTCAAAGAAACAAACATGCCTGAAAATCAATCAAACAACAACAATACTTGTATTTCTAATATAAGAAAGATCAGGAGGCAATGAAGTAGAAAATATAGAGGTCTGGGCTTGGAGTTAAGAGGACCTAAGGTCTAATTTCCAACTCAGGCCATTGGCTTCTTGGACAAGTCACTTAAATTCCTAATGACTGCAATGTACACAAATCTCTAAGAATGAAACTTGGAGATGAGTTGCTACTAATGTATCATAATGCAAGTTGTTTCTATACTAGGAGTTCTGCACAAATATTGTCACAGGTCTTTCCCTTCTCTTCCTACCCACAAAAGAGGAAAGAAAATAAAAAGGTAAATAAACTTATGATTGTCCTCAGTTAATTAATGCTTCATTAATAAAGAACTTTTGCAAATGTGACATCAGTTTGTAAACTATTATATGTTAAGTGCATGCTATAAAAGTGCCATTGCACTAAGGATTCAAAGGTTTTAAAAAATATCAGTCCCTGCTGTCAAGAAACTACCTTTCTGGGGCGGCTAGGTGGCGCAGTGAGTGGAGCGCTGGCCCTGGAATCAGAAAGACCTGAGTTTGGAGCCAGCCTCTGACACTTAATCCACACAAACAAAAACCTAGCCGTGTAACCTTGGGCAAGTTACTTAACCCCAATTGCTCTAAAGGGGAGGCTAGGTGGCGCAGTGAGTAAGAGCGCCAGCCTCGGAGTTGGGATGACCCGAGATCAGGTCCGGCCTCAGAAAATGAGCACCCACACATAAATAATGACTAGCCGTGTAACCTTGAGCAAGTTACTTAACCCCAATTGCTTTAAAAAAAAAAAAAAAGAAACTACCTTTCTAATGGACAACAATGAACATTAGAACAGCTGACATATAACTTAGGGTTTTGAAAATCACTTATCATACAATCTCACTGAATCTACAGAACTATATGGTGAAAGAAGAGTGATTATTATCCTGATATTAAAAATGAGAAAAAATAAAGCTTAAGGAAGATAAGTGACTGACCCATGATCACAAAGCTAGAAAATGTCAAAGGAGGGATTCAGATCTAGATCTTCCAGATTTCACATCTAGAATCTTAGCAACTCACTAGATTCCGCTGCCTCCAAAAGCCCTGGGGCTTTCCCATTCATCATGTTGTCAATCTATGCTCATTTGAACATGTGTTACTTTTCATGTTAAAATATGTATTTTAGACAGAAAATGACATTGCTATACTTCTAAATAATTTACAGTTAATTCATAAAATTATACTTTTCAAATATTTTCTTTATTTTTATATTGAACTCATTTATTGATATAGTTACCTCCACCTCTTAGTGTTTTCTCTTGTTCCCATGTAACAAAGGAAAAAGTTTAAGTAACACCAACCAAAACAGTGATTGTGTCTGCATTGAATATTTTCCACCCACAGTGCCCAGTTCTTTCAATTAAAAAGGCACATTTTTCACTGTTTCCCACTCTCCTAGGCTGTCCATTTTAAATGATCTAATTCAATTCTTAAACTATTGAATTTTACGTTTTACAAAATTTTAATTAAGTAGTGCATGTGTATAATTTATTAACATGGACATATAATGACATAAAGACATATGCTCATTGCTTATTTTTTTTTTATTTTATTGATATGGATGAACAATCAGAAAGTCTGGAGACAACAGTTGTAGTTAATAGGATAGAATATCTAAGTCTACTCTCCTTAATAATTTTTGTTGTTTTTGTTCAGTCATTCAATCGTGTCTGACTGTTTATGACCCAATGCACCAAAGCACACCAGGCCTCTCTATCTTCCACAAGCTTTTTTTGTGTGTGTTGTTTCTGTGACCCTATCTATCGATCTCATCATCTGCCATTTCCTTTTACTTTTGCTGTCAGTCTTTCCCAGCAACAGGGTCTTTTCCAATGAGTCCTGTCTTCTAATTATGTGGCCAAAATATTTAAGATTCAGCTTCAGCATTTGACCTTCCAATGAAGAGCCTGAATTAATTCTTTAAGCATTGACTGATTTGCTGTCTAAGGAGCTCTCAAAAGGCTTCTCCAGCACCACAATTTGCAAGCCAATTTTGAGGTACTCAGCTTTCCTTATAGTCCAACTCTCACAGCCACACATTGCTACTGGAAAAACCAAAGCCTTGGCTATATGGACGTCTGTTGATATAAAAATGATAACAACCAGAACCACAGCAACAAAAAGACTAATAATAGAAATTATGAATACTTGAAGCTTTGGGAAATACCAAGTATTTTGCCTTCTTCAATTTATACAATAGGTTTGTAGGTACAATAGGTAGGTGTTTTTTATTATCCTCACTTTACATTTAAGAAAACAGATCAAGATAGGTTAAGCGATTTGCCAATAGTCATACAACTAGTATATGTCTTAAGCGGGATTCACCCTCATTTCTTTCATATATGAAGTGTAACTCTCCACTGTATGTCCTACCTAGATGCCTTGCCAGGGAGAGCAGTAGAGATCCACATTGATTTTTTTTCCAAACTCTTCTTTTTTGTTTTGATTTGTTTTCTACTATAATTAAAACTAACCTGTTCACATAGCCAATACCTTCATTCAAACCTGGTAACAGACCAAATAATGATATTTTATGCAGGTATTTCTCCCCTTTGAATTGTGGAGGAAAAAGTGGTAATGAATGAATTCTTTGTTGGCTCAAGCATTTCCATAAACTCACTGAAGCCAATACTAGTCCTCACATATAAATTGCTCTAATAACCTTTATATTTTTTTATAAAAATCAAATTGAGACAATTTATTTCCCAATTTGTTCTTCCATTTAATATCATTGGATTTAGCTCCCCATTATCATCACACATCCTCAGAACTAATGCAGGTTGACAGCAGCGGACTTCCAAACTGAGAGAGTAACCAGGCTGGGGACTGAAAAGCACAGAGCGGAGACATTTAAATTCAGTTTTTGTGTACCCCATGATGTTTTAGATGGAAGATCTGTTCTTTCAGAGATACTCTAATATAGCTCCCTTCTTAAAAGCAAGGGTGGTCATTTTATTTTTCATTAATATTTAAATCATTTTTATCTATCTCTCTATCTGTCTATCTATCCATTTATTTAATGAAAGTTGAGTAAGGAGAATGGCAAGAAGATGATATTGAATGAGAATGTCCTAAATATGTTGAGAAATCTAACTAAATCAATACCTTAATTCTAAACATTCTGACAATAGAAGAATGCTGTTATATGATATATACAATCCAATACTATATTCTGTATTGTCGGGGTTACAAATAACTATGATATGCGATTGCAAAGACATGATAAATGGGAATGTGAGACAAAGAGAAAAATACTTTGATTAGAATTTTCCCCAAAAATGTAGAATCTAGTCCAAAATCATGGTGGTTTAATGCTGAAAATAGAACAAAATGAAAGTGAATATTTTAACTCATTCTTTTCTTGTGATCTAGAATGAGGTGACTCTGGCTTCTTGCCTCAGCTTTCCTCTACCAACTTAATTCAATCCCTCTCTCTCATTTTAGGTTTTAAGGCCATAAAAAGCTCAACCAAAGATCAAAAAAGCTTCTTAGATCCAATGTCAGAAATACAGGATTATTCAAATGTTCTGAAACAAAATGAAATAAAAATTAGTCAGATCACATAAGGTCTCTAAGGGCAAAAGGAGAAAAGGAATATGTTGAATAGTTTTCTGTTTCATATTTTTAAAATCCAAGACAATAGCAAGGAAAAAAAAATCAGTCGGAAACACTGACAGCAAAATCCTATCCTTGCCTGTATTCAAATGTTTCCTAAAGTTTAAACTTAATTAAAGATGTTTATTTTCCCCGTATTTACTGCTTAATTTTTGTTTGTTTAATTTTAAAATTACATATATATGTGTGTATTTCTATATGTTGTTTTTGTTCAGTTATTTCAATTCTCTCCAACTCTTTATGACCCCATTTAGGGATTTCTTGACAATGATACTATAGTGTTTTACTATTTCTTTCTCCAGCTCCTTTCACAGATCACAAAACTGAGGCAAAAATTGTGAAGTTACTCATACAGCTTGTAAATATTTGAGGCCAAATTTGAATTGTCCTTACTCTAAGTCCAGCTCTCTATCCACTGAGCCATCTAGCTGCTATCAATCTATTTATCTGTCTGTATTTTTATCTTGTCCATCTTTCTGTCTGTCTCTATCAACCTACATATTTATCCAACATCTACCTATATATCTATAAAAACATGCATATGTACTTTCATATATACACATACATACACAATGCATATGCATACACGTGTGTATTTTCAAGGATGCATGTGCCTGCATGAGACAGCTGGGTGACATAACAGATAGTCTTGGACTTGGAGTCTGGATTGTCTGAGTTTGAAATTGTCTCAAACATTTACTAACTAGGTGAGTCTGGGCAAGTCATTTAACATCTTTGTCCCTGAGTTTCCTCATCATTTGAAAAAGATAGGATAATCACTCTTTAACTAATAGGATTATTATGACCACTAACAGAGTTAACATATAGAAATTTTTAAAGAGCTTTCATTAAATGGTAATTAAAATAGATGTAGATAGATGAGTAGATGGATGGATGGATAGATAGACAGACAGACAGACAGACAGATAGATAGATAGATAGATAGACCCATAGCTAAGTAAAAGTTTGAAATCCTCTTTATCCCCCTAATGCAAATTTTCCAGGAATTGTTCTTCCCTGCTTGTTCAATTTCTATCATAATAAATCCAGGGATAAAAGAACAACAGCACTTATAACCAGGCTTATAAACTTTAATTGTTCATCCACCTCAGAAGCAATCACATGAAGGAGTTCAACAGTATTCAATAGGAAAAGCTTGTTATTTTATTTAAGAGCCAGAGATTAGAAAGTCCCTCTCATGCTGCTTTAGTGTAGAAAGATCTGTTCTCATTTGGAACTATGCCTAAAGGGCAATCAGACTGTGCACACATTTTGATCCAACAATACAACTACTTGGTCTGTATCCCAAAGAGATAATAAAAATGGTAAAAAGGCCTACATATAAAAATACTTATAGCAGTTCTTTTTGTAGTGATTAATAATTGGAAATTGAGGAGATACCCATCAACTGGGGAATGGTTGTGGTATATAAATATATTGTAATAATATTGTGCTATAAGAAATGAGGAGCATCAGAAAAAACAAATTCTAGAAAGACCTACATTAACCAATGACAAGGTAAGAGGGCAGAAGCAGAAGAACATTGCATTATTTTCACTATTTTGTGACCTTTCCCTTTTGTTCTGTTTCTTATTTCGCAGCATGATTAATGTTTAAATACATTCACATTAGATTGCTTTCTGTCTTAGGGAAAGGAAATGGGAGGGAGGGAGCAACTCAACACCTTATAAAAATGAACGTTGAAAACTCTCTTTACATGTAATGGGTGGAAAAAATAAAATAATATTCACACCAAAAAAACAAAAACAAAAACAAAACTTCTTTCAAGGTATTTGGGGAGACGTTACTTTCCTTGTTTCCTATTGATTGGTGAGGTTCATTTTCTCAGGTGGCCTGGGTCTGATAAAAAGTAGTGTGCTTGTGATCACATGTTTGCATGTATAAATGTTTGTTTTTATAAATCATATCACCCAGGAGAATATAAATGCTAAATATGTGTTTTATTCATTCATTCATTTGAAACAAACTCTTTGAGGACTATTTATTAAATATCTTATACTTGTAACCATATTTTATCTACTTACTATTTGTGTGACTGATTAATTCCATTCTGTATTGAGCTTCAGTTTTCTCTGGTGTAAAACAGTTGCTTGTACTGAATGATAGATAACACAATATCCCTATTCTAACATTTAGCACACTTTCTGATTCAGAGCTTCCATGTATATCTCGGCAAATGTTACCAATTTATTGACAGTTGTCATTATTTTTAGTGACTGAAAAGATTATTCCACAATGGTGGGATGGTAGAGATGTTATCTCAGGACATAGTCAATGATCTTACTGGATTGTAAGCAGGGTATAGAGTAGGAAACCCTCTGGGCAGAAAAAGGCTGGTATTTATGAAAGACCAGATAAGATATGGGTTAAATCCAGATAGGTAAGTAATGTTAGATGGATGACAGAGTGATGGGAGCTTAAAATTTTGTTCTTGGAATGTCTCAAAGGATTATAAGCTTCTACCCACTGGATCATCTAGCTGCCTAATCATGGATTGAAGTAGAGATTCTCCAAAGTTTACCACCCTCTGGAGACTTTCAAAAAATTCTGTTGTAGCCAAAACTAAGTCATTCATGTTTCTAGTATGCTGATTCAAATCTGGTAAAAGAACAAATATCTATATTTTTAAAAAAATAATATTTTCCTAATTACATGTAAAAACAATTTTAAATGGCTAAACAAGTTGTGGTATATGAATGTAATGGAATATTATTGTGCTATAAGAAACAAGGAAGTGACGGATTTCATAATTACCTGGAGAGACTTATACAAACTGATGCTGAGCGAGAAGAGTAGAATCAGAAGAAATTTGTATACAATCACAGACATATCATATGTGTGATGACCAACTATGACAGACTGGACTCTTTTAAGCAATGCAGTGATATAAGTCAATCCTGAAAGACTCAAGAGAAAGAGAAATGCACCATCCAGAGATATAACTAGAAAGAACTGAGCCTGAATCCTGATGGAAGCAAACTAAATGATCTTTTTCTTTTCATTGTTTGGTTTTATTTCTTCTTTACCATCTTTCATCCCACCTAGTACAATACACCTTTGTAATTGGAATAATGTCTAATATGAATGTATTTGCAGATCCTATACCGGACTATATGCTGTCGTGGGGGGAGGGGGGAGGGAAGTAAAGGAAATTTGAAAATCAAGGAACTATGGAATTGAATCTTGTTAACTGAAACTAAACTAATAAATTGATTTTTTTAAAAAGAAGGAAAAAAAGAAGGCAGAATAGGATAATTGCTTGGATTCCTCAAATCTAGTTCTTGGTATTAGGTTTTAAGACAAATTAATGAAGTTTTACATTTGAAAATCTCATTGATATATGATACTCTTGGGATATTTGTTTGCTTTCTACCTTAAGTCCACTCTCCCCATCTCCACTACTAACTTTTTTACCATATTATGGGGATTCTGCAGCTAGCTGTGTAATTGCTTTGAGATCCTCCAGGAAAAGATGCTCTGAGTCAATGCCAACATAAAATCCTCAGGGTGTTTTCCTTAATGGAGCAAACCTAAGGAGAGATTTGAATATGAAAGCTTTACCATGTTTGAATTAAATTGTGCTTTTATTTAAAAAAATTTTTTTTTAATTTTCTTTTTAAAATTTTGAATTCCAAGTTCTCTCACTCCCTCTAATCCAACTCACTCCCCTCAGATGATAAACAAGTTGATATAGGTTATACATATGCAATCATGCAAAATATTTTCATATTATTCATGTTGTAAAAGAAAATACAGAGAAAAACCATGAAAAATAAAGGAAATGAAAATACCATGCTTTGATCTTCATTCAGATTTCATCAGTTCTTTCTCTAGAGGTGGATAGCATTTCTCCTTTAGAACTCTCTTGGATTATTGTGTTGTAGAGAATATCTAAATCTCTCACAGCTGATTACCATACAATATCGCTGTCACTATGTTTAATGTTCTCCTGGTTCTATTCATCCTGCAATCATTCATGTATATCTTTCCAGGCCTCCCTTTCTTCCTAAAAACAGTATATTTATTTCTTATATTACAAAAGTATACATTCAACCTTTCGCCAGTGTAGGGGCTCCCTTTCAATTTCCAGTTCTTCGCCACCCCAAAAAGAGCTCTGATAATTTTTTTTGTACATATAGATTCTTTTGGACTTTATTTATTTGGGTAGTAGTGGTATTTCTGGGACAAAGGGTATGCAGGGTTTTACAACCCTTTGAGCATAATTCCAAATTGCTCTCCAGAATGATGAGATCAGGTTACACCTCCACCTATATTACAGTAGCATCCCAATTTTCTTACATCCCCTCTAACTTTTATTTATTTTTTTATTCTTTTTTTTTTGCTTTTTTTTTTTTGGAGGGCAATTGGGGTTAAGTAACTTGCCCAAGGTCACACAGCTAGGTTTTTGTTTCTGTGTTGTGTTAAGTGTTTGAGGCCAGAACCGAACTCAGGTCCTTCTGATTCCAGGGCTGACACTCTACTCACTGCACCACCTAGCCACCCCTTTTAAATTCTTTTTTTTTTTTTTTGCTTTTTTTCTCTAACTTTTATTTGGTAAGTGTGAGGATGTAGCAGTAAGCACCCCAACATCCCCAGGATGGCTGCCAACACAGGTCCTTAGATCTACTTTTGTAAAGGAAAAGCAACTCAAAATGGGTTAACAAGCTTACTTTAATCAAACAAACATATATCATTTACCTAGTTCAGGGGAAAAGGTCAGCACCCCGAACTTCAGAGTATACAGACAGATCAAACAGACAGGCTTCCCAACTGTCCAACCATTACATCCATACCAAATAACAGTTACTAGAGAGGGAAGCATCAACATCTGGGTTCTCAAAGCCAGGGGGCTCTCAACGGTTACCCAGAGTCTCATCTGGTCAAATCACACAACATTTCTCAAAGTGAGCCCCAAAGCAAAGCCTCACATCAGGAATTATATAGCCTTCCCCTGGGTCAGAGAATGTAACCACCCTCTTGACCCACTGCCCAATCACACAGCATCAAGGTGTGGACATTCCTGAAAACCAAGCCTCCTACCACAGGTTCCATGTGACCACATTCAGCCTATTAGGGGGCAGAGTATATTTTCAAATTAAAGAAGGTCCTCAGAGTCACTTAAGACAATCAAAGGGCCTAGGGGCAGGGAAGATCTTCAAATCTTCATTTCCATTACATAGGATTATCTCAGTATACCATCATGTCATCTGCAAAGAGTATATAGTTGTTATAGTTATAGTTGTTATGTTCTCCTGGTTAATTCTTCTCCTGCATATTGAATCAGTTCTTCATTCCTGACATAAAACACACCTGGGCAAAATGTATAATCCTTGTGATTTAGTCTGTAACAATTTTTCTTGTATTTTATTTGGAATTTTTGCATCAGTCTCCACTAGGGAAGTTGTTCTATAATTTTCTTTCTCCATTCTAAGTTTTCCAGGTTTAATTACTAGCATTACATTTTTTCTAATAACAATAATTTAATAGGACTCATTCTTCACCTACCTTCCCAAATTGTTTCTGTAGTATTAGAACTAAGTGTTCTTGAATTGTTTGGGAGAATTCATTAGGTATCAGAGGAGAATTTTTCTTAGGATGTTCATTGATGACTTGTTCAATTTCTTTTTCTTAGATCAGGTTATTAAAATATTCTATTTCCTTTCCTGTTCATCTGGGAGACTCATATTTTGTAAATATTCATTCTTTTCATTTAGGGGATCAGATACATTAGCACATAATTGTACCCAATAGCTCCTAATAATTGCTTTCATTTCCTCTTCATTGGTGTTGATAATATTTTTTTATTCTATGATAATGATAATTTGCTTTGTATTCTTTTAAAAAAATTAAATTATAATTTCTTACACAATTAGATTGGAGCAAATGGAAGCTAATGACTTTATGAGAAATCAAGATGCTATAAAACAAATACAAACAAATAAAAAAAAATAAGTGACATGAAATATCTCATTGGATAAACCAGTGACCTGGAAATTGATCCAGGAAAGATCATTTAAAAATTATTGGATGAACTGAAAGCCATGATCCAAAAAAAGAGCTTAAATATCATCTTTCAAAAATTATCAAGTAAAATTCTCCTGATATTCTAGAACCAGAAGGCAAAATAAAAATTGAAAGAATTCACCAATCATCTCTTGAAAATGAACCCCAAAATAAAACTCCTGAGAACATTATAGCCAAATTCCAGAGTTCCCAGGTCAAGGGAAAAAATATTACAAACAGTCAAGAAGAAACTATTTGAGTATTGTGGAAACACAATCAGGATAATACAAGATAAGGCAGCTTCTACATAAAGGGATAAAATGACTGGGAATATGGTATCCCAGAGGTCAAAGGAGCTAGGATTTAAACCAAGAATCACCTACCCAGCAAAAATAAGTATAATGTTATAATGGTAATAGGAATTTGAAGGTCTTCTCTGTCTCTTAATAAGCCCAGGTGAATTTGAGGATCTTTCCTGATTTGAAAATATACTCTGCCCTTAATAGGCTTCAGGTGCTCACATGGATCCTGTGGTGGGAGGCTTGTTTGAGTTTTGGTACTTTGTAGAGAAGTGGGTTATGAGGGTTCTGATGTTCTCTGATGCTGGAGAAGGCTATATATACCTCTGAGGTGAGGTTTTGCTTTGGGGCTCAGTTAGGGGAGAGTTATGTGATTTGGCCAGATAAGACTCTGGGCTGCTATTGAGCTCCCCCTCCCCCACCCCACCTTTGAAAACCCAGATGTTGGTACCTCTCTCTGGTGACTAAGTAGGTATGGATGTAATGGTCAGGCAGATAGAAGGCCTGTCTGCAGAATTGTGTTATTTCTCTGTATTTTTGTCTGCCTGTAACTTCTTTTTGTATTCCCTGAAGTTTGGGGTGATGACTTTGTCCCCTGGACCAGGTAAATGATACATGTTAGTTTGATTAAAGTAAGATTGTTAAACCTTTTTGAGTTGTTTACCTTTAGAAAAGCAGATCAAAAAACTTGTTCGAGCAGCCGTCCTGGGGATGGCAGAGGGCTTGCTGTTACAAATGCTTCAGGGAGAAATCTGGTCATTCAATGAAAAATGAATGAAAAAACCAGAGCTGAACAGAAAGTTTCACTTTCAAATGCAAGAAGCAAGAGAATTATTAATAATAGTATTTATATATTTGAAACATTTAATTTTAAGATCTCGAATTTCAGATCCATTCCCTTCCTCCCTTGTCACCCATTCCCTCTGGGAAGATGAGCAATTCAGTTTGTGTTGTACATGTATAGCTATGTAAAACATTACCGTAGTAGATATATTGTAAAAGGCTGCTTCTAATTCCCTCCCACCCATCTCACCCCCCAACCTGGTCCATTCCCTACTTTGATCCTGTCCTCTTTGATAGTGGGTACTTCCAACCTCCTCTCCCCCCCAAATGCCCTCCCCTCCATCATCCTCCCTCTCATCCCCCTTCCCCCTACTCTGCTGCAGGGTGAGATATCCCATTTAGTATATATGTCATTCTCTCCCTGAGCCAAATGCAATGAGAATATGGTTTTGCCTTTTTGCCTTCCTGTTCTTCCCCACCTCTGCAACCACTTCCCCTTGTTTCTTCTACATGAGATAGTTTACCCTACCCTGTCTCTCCTCATCTCCTCTTGCCACTTTCCTCTCTCACCTCATAATTTCACCCCTTAAGTATCATCCCTTCCCAACAAATTCAACTTATGCCCTCTATCCATGTATATCTGTAAACAGATATACACACATTCTACATATGTATTCATATGCCCATATACCCTTCTTCAATTATTTTCATACTGAGAAAAGTTTCATCAGTCACAGTTATTGTCTTTACATATAGGAATGTAAATAGGTCAACTTTGATAAGTTCCTTTTTATTTCTTTTCCCTGATTACCTTCTCAGGAATCTCTTGCAAGAAGCAAGAGAATTATGTTGTTTTTTGCCCTACTAGAAAGTTGGGGGGAGGGAAGGGGATAGGATATAGAGAACATAATGGAGAGAAGGGGTATTCAGTATGCTTGGTATTTTAGGGTGGGGTAGGGGAAAGACACATAGAAAATTTGGAATTCAAAATCTTCTGGAAATAAATGTTGAAAATTTAAAATAAATATGTTTTAAAAACTAAGTAATTGTTTATCTATTGTGTTTTGTTTCTTCATAAAATCAACTCCCAGTTTTATTTGTTTTTCAATCATTTTCTTACATTCAATTCTATTAATCTTTCCTTCAATATTCAGTATTTCCAATTTTGTTCTTAATTAGCAATTTTTTTCTTTTTATAATTTATTTTTATTTTCAGGTTCAAGGCATTGATCTCTTCATTCCATATTTTATAGATGTATGAATTTATAGATAAGAAATTTCCTTTAAGTATTGTTTTTTTCTTCATCCTATGAATTGCTTTATGTTGTTTCATTGTTGTTTTCTTCTTAGTAAAATTATTAATCATTTGTTTGATTTTGGTGACACTCATTCTTTAAGATAAGATTATTTTGTATACAATTAATGTTAACTTTTCTTTTCACTTCCCTTTATTGAATATACTATTATCACATTATTTTAAAATGATATATTTAATATTTCTACCTTTCTATATTAGATTGTCAATTTTTAATGCCCTAATAGTCAACTTTTATGTAAGTGCCATATAATGCTGTGGAAAAGGGTCTATTGCTTTGTATTCCTTTTCTGTTTTCTCGAGATGTCTATCATGTCTAGCTTTTTAAAAATTCTGTTCACTTCTTTAATTTTTTTTCTTGCTTAATTTTTGATTTGATTCATCTAATTTAGATAGGTCATAGTTGAAGTTCCCAACTAGAATAACTTTATTGTGTAATTCCTCCTGTAACTTATGTAACTTTTCTTTTAAAAATGTGGAAATAATTCCCATTTGTTGCATATACTTTTACTACTGATATTGCTTATATATCTATGGTGGCTTTTAGCAACAGTGATTTTCTCCTTCATCTCTTTTTAAATAGATGTTTTTTTACTTTGTCTTTGTCTGAGATCATTATTTCTACCCTTGTTTTTTATTTATTTTTCCCCTTCAAGAATAAATAAAGAATAATAGTTAATAATATAATAATATTATATAATAATAATAATTAATATAATATAATAATATATTATATGTGATGTGTTATATCATATTATATATAATATATAATAATAATATTATTATATAATAACATATAATAATAATAATAGTTAAGAATAAATAGAATAAATAAAGAACAATAGTTACTGCTCCAGCCCCTTACTTTTAATCTGTGTCTGTCTCTCTGCTTCACATGTATTTCCTATAAACAACATATTGTGGGTTTCTGATTTTTTTCATCAGAAATGCTTGAAAGTCTTTTCTTATATTCAAAATCCATTTTTTACTCTAAAGTAAAACTTGTGTTTGATGGGTAGGCAATTCTTGATTGTAATCCTTGCTCCATTCCCCTCTGGACTATCACATTCAAAGACCTCTAATCCTTTAATGCAGAAGTTGCTAAATACTATGTAATACTTACTATTTCGCCATAATGTTTGAAGTTACTTTCTGGATGCTTGAAATATTTTCCCCTTGACCTGGGAACTCCAGAATTTATCAGTAATGTTGTTGGGAGGTTTCCTTTCATTAGGTGATCAGTGAGTCATTTAAGGTCCCTTTTACCCTCTACTTCTAGGATATCCATGAAAATTTCTAGAAATATGATGTTGTTTCTCTGTCTCTCTGCCTCTTTCTGGCTCTGTCTCTGTCTCTTCCTGTGACTCTGTCTCTGTCTCTTCCTGTGACTCTGCCTCTGTCTCTGTCTCTGTCTCTCTGTCTCTGTCTCTCTCTGTCTCTGTCTCTCTGTCTCTGTCTCTGTCTCTGTCTCTCTCTCTGTCTCTCTCTCTCTGTCTCTCTCTGTCTCTCTCTCTCTCTCTCTGGCTCTCAGGCTCTCTGTCTTTCAGGCTCTCTTTCTGTCACTCTCTGTCTCTCTCTCTCTCTGCTCCTCTGTCTGTCTGTCTGTCTCTCTTTCTCTCTCCCTGTCTCTCTCTTATCAAGTCTTTCAGGTATACCAGTTATTCTTAAGTTATCCCTCTTCAATCTATTTTTCATTTCCCCCCAGTGAAATGTTTCATATTTTCTTATTTTATTTTTAAATTTTGTTTTATTGGTTTTGGATGTCCCTTGTAGTCATTAGTTTCCACTTGCCCAACTCCAATTTCAAGGAATTATTTTCTTCAGTAAGCTTTTGTACCTCCTTTTTCATTTGGCTGTTTTGATGTCTTAAGGAATTATTTTCTTCAGTAAATTAATGTAATCTTTTTTCCTCATTTTTTTGTACTGCCTTTGCTAAGCTGGTGACAGTCTGCCCTGCCCCCAAGATTCTCCTGTCATCCTTATTTCTTTTCCCATTTTTTTCTAACTTTTTCATTTGATAGTTAAAACTTTTAAGCTCTCCCTGGAATTATTTTTGGGCCTGACACTGATTCACATATTCCTTTGAGGCTTGACATGTAGCAGTTTTGAAATTTCTGTCTCCTGATTTTTTATTTTGATTTTCCCAGTCACCATAGTAACTTTCTATGTTCTTTTTTTTTCTCTCTCCCCATTCCTCCTATCTATTTCTTGACTTTTAAATTTATGCTAAATTTGGTCTCTGCTCCTCAAGTAGATGAGAAACTGTCCCATACTACAGGGTTTGGATGCTGCTGTTTTCAAAACTAATGCTGGGAATATGTAAGATTTCAGTTCTTTCAAATTTGTATAATTTAAGGAGAGGTCTGTTTAGTGTTCTGGTCTGTGATCTCTTTTGTGAGTCAACACAAGACTTTTTTTTTTCCTTCACCTGAACTTGTGATCAGGATTTCATTTTTCCTGTGCCTACACACTCTGGTGTGATAATGCCTTTTCTCACTCTTGGACTGTGACCTGGGTCTTAGACCCAGGCCCTTATTCAGGCAATGCAATAAAGTTCTGAACCAAGAACCATCCAAGTGTCCCCTGTAATCTCCCTTAGATTTTGAGTTCCAAATTTCCTCCATATCACTCCCCTCCCCCCACCCCAAGATAGCATACATTCTGATTACCCCTTTCCCCAATCTGTCCTCCCATCCATTACCCCCTCCCCTTCTCTTATCCCCTTTCCTTCTGTTTTGCTGTAAGACAAGATAGATTTCTATGCCTCATTGCCTATATATCTCATTCCAAAGGTGCATGTGAAAAAATAACATTTTTAAAAACTTTGATATCTACATTCTCTCCCTTCCTCCCTCTTCAGCTAGCCTCATTGAGAAGATAATCAGTTTGATGTACTTTATAAATATGTAGTCATGCAAAACACTTCCATTCTAGTCATGTTGTGAAATACTTTCCCACCATTCTATCCCGCCCCATATTTATTCTGTTGTTTCCTTTAACCCTCTCCCTCCTCAAAAGTGCTTGTGGGTGCTTCCCATATCTCTCCTCGATCACCCATCCCGTCCTATTTCTGCCATCTTGCAATGCTGCCACCATGGTGCGCATGAATGTCATGGCAGATGCTCTCAAAAGCATCAACAATGCAGAAAAGCAAGGAAAACACCAGGTTCTCATTAGGCTTTGCTCTCAAGTAACTGTCTGGTTCTTAACTGTGATGATGAAGCATGGTTACATTGTTGAATTTGAGATCATTTATGATCACAGAGCAGGAAAAATTGTGGTGAATCTCACCAGCCGATTAAACAAGTATGGTGGAATCCGCCTGAGATTTGATGTTCAATCTGGAAAAGTGGCAGAATAATCTGCTACCATCACATCAGTTTGAGTTTATTGTGCTTACAATCTCAGCTGGCATCATGGACCATGAGGAAGCAAGATGAAAACACACAGGAGGAAAAAGTCTGGGATTCTTTTTCTAAGGATGTAAAACATATATACATACAAATAAAATGCTCCAATGGACAAAAAACAAAAGTGTTTGTGTCTGGTTACCCTCTCCCTAAATCTGCCCTCCCCCCCATCATACCTCCTCTCTTTTTCCCTCCCCCCACTTTCCTGTAGGGTAAATTAGATTTCCATACCCAGATGAGTGTATGTATGCTGTTCCCTCCTTCAGTCAAATCTGATGGCAATAAGGTTCATTGATTCCATCTTACCTCCCTCTTCTTACCCTCATTGTAAGAGCTTTTCTTGCCTCTTTTATGTGAGGTAATTTTCTCCATTCTACCTCTCCCTTTCTCCTTCTTCCAATACATTCCTCTCTCACCCCTTAACTGTTTTTTTAGATATCATCCCTTCATATTCAACTCACCCTATGTCTTTATCTCTCTATAGCTCCATCTTTCTATCTCTATCATCTATGTATCTCTATATATGCATATATGTTACAGTATATTCACATGTACATATGCATATGCACATACACATATTTATATACATTAATATATATATGTACACATACATATGCATATATACATACATAAATACATATATTTTGTATTTTCTATTCAACTCTGGTCTTTTCATCAACAATGCTCGAAAGTCCTCTATTTCATTGAATATCCATTTTTTTCCCTTTGAAGTATTATGCTAAGTATTGCTGGGTAGGTGATTCTTGGTTTTAAACCTAGCTCCTTTGACCTCTGGAATATCATATGCCAGGCCCTCCAATCCCTTAATGTAGAAGTTGCTAAATCTTGTGTTATCCTGATTGTGTTTCCACAATTCTTGAATTGTTTCTTCCTGAATACTTGCAATATTTTCTCCTTGACTCGAGAACTTTGGATACAATATTCCTAAGAGTTTTCCTTTTTGGATCTCTTTCAGGAGGTGATCAATGAAGTCTTCCAGTTTCTCTTTTCCCCTCACATTCTACAGTATCAGGACAGGTCTTCTTGATAATTTTTTGAAAGATGATGTCTATGCTATTTTTATTATGGGTTTCAGGTATTTTAATAATTTTTAAATGATTTCTCCTTTATCTCTTTTCCAGCTCAGTTGTTTTTCCAATGAGATATTTTATATTGCCTTCTATTTTTTTCACTCTTATGGTTTTGCTTTATGATTTCTGGATTTCTCATAAAGTCATTATCTTCCATTTGCTCTATTCTAATTTTGAAGGAATTATTTTTTTCTGGTGTTGTTAGACCTCCTTTTCCATTTGTCCAATTCTGCTTTTTAAAGCATTCTCTTCATTGGTTTTTTGAACATCTTTTGCCATTTAGGTCACTTTATTTATAAAGTGTTATTTTCTTCAATATTTTGGGGGTCTCCTTTAGCAAGCTGTTGACTCATTTTTCATTATTTTCTTCCCTACTCTTATTTCTCTACCCAATTTTCCTCTACTTCTCTTACTTGATTTTCAAAATTCTTTTTGATCTCTTCTATGGCCTACATGCAATTCATATTTTTTCTTGGATTTTTTGCATGCAGGAGCTTTGACTTCCTTTTCTAATTCTAGTAGTATGTTTTGATCTTCCTTGTCACCAAAGTAAAATTCTGTAATCTGGTTTTTCCCTCTGTTTGCTTATTTTCCCAGCTAATTACTTGACTTTTTGGCTCTCTGTTAAGGTAGGTCTCTGCTCAAGGTTTAGGGGTATTGCACACCTGTTTTCAGAGATATTTCTAGGGACCTGTAATTTTTTTTTTATTTCTTCCAAGGTTAAATGATGAAAGGAAAGCTGTTTACTTCTTTCCTGGTCTGTGCTCTCATCTGGAGTGATCCCAAGTACTCTTTTCGGCCTTAGAACTGTGAGGAGAATTCCCTTTCTACTGCCAGCATGAACTTCATCATATAAGAGCTCCTCCTCACCTCAGGACCTCCCAGGGCTATGACCCAGATCCAAACAAGGCAAAGCAAGAAAATCCTGCAATCCCACTCAAATAAACTGCTTAATCTCCCATGTCTGTGGGCTGAGAGCACCAGAAGCAGCAAATGATGTTGCCTTTGCTGCTGCCACCACCCTGGGGCTTGGGTTCAGGCTTCACCATGCTCCTCTTTTAATCAGGTGCCACAGACCTTTCCTACTGACTTTCTAAATTGTCTTTGCTGATTGTGGATTGAGAAGTCTGGAAAGCATCATGGCTGCCTGGTCCCCTGAGGCCTAATCCAGGTGCTGCTGGGCTCCTAGCTGTGCCAGTATGGCCCACCCTGGGCTATATTCCTCTGTCAGACCTTTCCTGTTGAACTTCCAGGCTATCTTGGACTAGAAATTTATTTTACTCTGTCTTTTTGTGGGTTCTGCTGCTCTAGAATTTGTTTAGATTCATTTTTTACAAGTATTTGAAAGGGTGTGGGGAAGATCTCAAAAAAGTATCTGCTTTTACTCTGTCATATTGTCTCCACCTTCACCCCCCAAGTAATTTCCTTTTGACCAGTGGTCAGAGAACTCCAAAGGTCACTGCCACTATTTCAGTTGCCCCCATGGCCTTTACTGGCTTGCTGGAATAGGGTCTGCTATTGACTTTCACCATGCCAGACTTCATTGCTGGCTCTCTTCATAGCCTTTCAGCTTACTGCTTGTTAGGGCATGGGACTGTGAGGGAATAGAGTATGACTCCTGTTTTTATCCTGGGATGAAGGGCCTAACTGGGGCATGGCCTGCTGCTGGGTTGCCCAGGAAGCTTGTACTGGACTATGCTCTACTCTCTCTCCTCAGTGATACATACCTTTTTTGTTGATCTTCTAAGTTGTGTTGGTCTGGAAAAAAAAAAGTTTTATCCTTTCCTTTACTGGTTCTGCCATTCCAGAATTCATTTTGAGGCATTATTTTAGCTCAGGTGACTTTCTGCCTTACTCTACCATCTTGACTGAGTAACAGGATAAATAGAGATACATTATGCAAGCATTTTCTCTCTGGCTTGTGGAGGAAAAGTTAGTATTAAATTGATTTTTTTTGTTTGACTTAGGCATTCCCATAGATATATTGAAGCCAAGTGGAATCTTCCCATAGGAATGCTCTAATAAGACACATATAAAAATCATCAGTACAATATATCTATGGATATTCACACAGTCTTTGCTTGAAAAGCTCTAAAGAATAAGAAGCTTCCACTTCCCAAATATGCCTAGTCTTCTTTAAGACACCTCTCAAGGATAGGAAAGTCTCCCTCATACCAATCCCTTCTAGCCCCTCTAATCAACTTTCTGTCTCCTTCTTTGAATCCTCCAAGAATTGTTGTTTGTTTTTTGTTTATTTTGTATTATTTTGCATTCCAGGGGTTTATAGAAGTCTAATCCCTCTTTCACATTACAGATGTTTATATTCCTGAAGACAACTGTATTTTTCCCCTCAGTGAGTCCTCTCATTCCTAGACTGAATGAAAAATTCTTCAAGGGATCCTCGAACAGTGTGGTTACAATTCTCTGACCCCTCATGTTTATCCTTTGGTTTATCATTGTCTTCCTTAATCTGGGACATCTAGAACTGGACAAAATACTCTGGATGTGATATGACCAGGGAATTGTATGGACCAAGACATTTTCCAGTTTTCCATACTTCCAATATAAATTTATCTTTCCTCTTCAGTTATATTGTTCTTCAGAGCATCCCATACATTGGACTCAGAGATGACCCCAAGGGTCACTAGAGTTATTCACTAGGCAACCCTTTTCTGGGTCTAAAAATTCACATTATTCATTAAGATGCCTGGGAACATATACCTTGATGAATGCCCTTCCAACACTTGGGTGGCACAACTTTTATAACAAATGGATTTGCATCTATAGGCCCTGGCAGAAGACACCCTTAAGTGTTTTTTTTTTTTCATACATTAAAGATCAAAGGGTGATTATATTTATGAATGACACAGATATGGGGAACCTTTTTTTACAAACAAATGTTTGTCTGGCTCCATAGGGTGGGACCCTTAAAAAAGGAGAAGGAGGAAGAAGAGCAAGAACTGAAAAGAGAAGAAAAGGAGGAGCACAAAGCCAAGCAATGCCAATCATGACCTCATTAAATTTCAGCTGAGTTCATAGCGCATGAAGGTCAGGGACTTAGAGGTGTTAAAATGCAGGGACTGACCAACAGCCACCAAAGTGAAAAAGAATTATGCTTTTAGGCACTGATAAATTTGTCAGGAACAATATAGATATAGTATTAGTTGAGACTGCATGTATAGAGGCCATGGCCTCCCAGGCTAAAGATTTTTTTTTTTTCTGCAGTGGTCACAGAAGGCAAACAGTATACAGTAACAGTATAATCAGAGGTGTGGATCTATATGCATTTATAAACCACACACAAGAGGGAGTACCTACCCTTCACTTTATAGAGTTACCTATGTATACAGAGAGAATAAAACAATTTCTCAATTATTCTGATGTATCTATTATCTTGTTGTTCATTATCCCAGAGTTGCTACCAATGTGGAAGCAAGAAGGCACATTTCATAGAATGCTGAAATTGGAGTCAAAAGTACCATAGTTCAGGGGGGCAGAGCCAAGATGGCGGAGTAGAAACAGCTCATCCAAGCCTCTCTGCCCCCAGATTCTCCACAAACTATGTAAAAAAGGACTCTGAAAAACTTCTGGAGCCCCAGCACCCACAGAACGACACAGAGAAGCTAACCTCCCGCTGAGGACAGCCCAGCACCCTGCAGGAAGGACCAGCGCAGTGGTCTGGGAGCCGGCAACACGCAGAGCGCAGGAGCCGAGCCGAGCCCAGGTCCACGTGAGCCGAGGTTTTAGCCCCAGGGCGGCAGGGCCAGCAGCCGGCTGGAGGAACCCCAGAACACCAGGAACTGTGGAGACTCCAGAATTATCAACATAGACTTGCCTAGGACAAAGTAAGAGGTTAGTGTCCTATGGACTTTGGGACCTGTATTTGGGGAATGCGTCAGCTCCCTCCCCTGGGGGCTAGAAGCTGCTGAGGAGACATGCCATTTTGTAGTTTTCAGAGGCATTTCCGGCTCCCAGCCTACAAATCGTGGGGAGATCCAGCGATCAGTCTTGGGGGGTAATCGCTCTTGCTTTAACCTCCCTGGATCTGGATTGTGATCTAGGGTGGAAGTTGTGGGTGGGTTTACAGCTTGCCAGAAACGGAAGTTGCCCCCCACACGTTCGGGACGAAAATTCCTCTATCTGGCCTTAAAGCCATAGTGTGGCAACAAGCCCAAAAGTCAAGCAATTAAGTGGCAACATGCCAAGGCAAAGGAAACAGAAAAATGCAACCCTAGACTCCTATTTTGGGGGCATAGAGCGGGAAAAGGACTGTGAGGTCAGAAGTCCTGCTCCAAAAGCCCCAGGGGAAAACATGAGCGGGTTGCAGGCCATAGAGGACCTTAAGAAGGACTTTAAAAATCAAATAAGAGAAGTGGAGGAAAAATTGGAAAGAGAAATGAGAAGGATGCAGGAAAAGTATGAAATGAGGGTCAACAGCCTGACTGAGGAAAACAACACCTTAAAAAATAGACTAACTCAAATGGCAAAGGAGGCCCAAAAGGGCAATGAGGAGAAGAATGCCTTAAAAAGTCGAATTTGCCAGATGGAAAAAGAATCTCAAAAGTTCACTGAGGAGATTCATTCCTTCAGAGTTAGACTGGAGCAAATGGAAGCTAGTGACTTTATGAGAAATCAAGATGCTGTTAAGCAGATCCAAACAAACGAAAGATTAGAAGGCAATGTGAAATATCTCATGGGAAAAACCACTGACCTGGAAAATAGATCCAGGAGAGACAATTTAAAAATTATTGGACTACCTGAAAGCCATGATCAAGAAAGAACCTAGAAATCACCCTTCAAGAAATTCTCAAGGAAAACTGCCCTGATGTTTTAGATCCAGAGGGCAAAATAGAGGTTGAAAGAATCCAACGATCACCTCCTGAAAAAGATCCCAAAAAGAAAACTGGCAGGAATATTATAGCCAGGTTGCAGAATCCCCAGATCAAGGAGAAAATACTACAAGCGGCCAGGAAGAATCAATTTCAATATTGTGGAAACACAATCAGAATAGCCTAGGACCTGGCAGCTTCTACACTGAGGGATCGAAGGGCATGGAATATGATATTCCAGAGGGCAAAAGCACTGGGGATGAACCCAAGGGTCACCTACCCAGCAAAACTGAGTATTTTGTTTCAGGGGAAAATATGGTCATTCAGTGGAATAGAGGACTTTCAAGCATTCTTGAGGAAAAAACCAGAGTTGAATAGAAAATTTGACATCCAGATGCAAGAAGTAAGAGATGCCTGAGAAGGTAATCAGGGAAAAGAAATCAAAAGGAACTTATCAAAGTTGAACTATTTACATTCCTATATGGAAAAGCAATAACTGTGACTGATGATATCTTCTCACTATGAAAATAATGGAAGAAGGGTGTGTGGTCATATGAATACATATGTGAATGTGTGTGTATATGGTTACAGTTATATATGGATAGAGGGCATAGGTTGATTTTGTTGGGAAGGGAGAGTACTCAAGGGATGAAATTATGAGGTGAGAGAGGAAAGTGGCAAGAGGAGATGGGGAGAGATATGGTAGGGTAAACTATCTCATGTAGGGGAAGTGGGTGCAAAGGAGGGGGAGAATAAGGAAGGCTAAAAAGGCAAAACCACATTCACATTGAATTTGGTTCAGGGAGAAAATGACATACATACTAAATGGGATATCTCAACCTGCAGCAGGATAGGGGGAAGGGGGGTGAGAGGAGGGATGATGGAAGGGAGGGCATCCTTGGGGTGAGGGGAGGTTGGAAGTACCCACTATAGAAGAGGGACAGGATCATGTAGGGAATGGACCAGGTGGGGGGTGGGATGAGTGGGAGGGAATTATAAGCAGCCTTGTACAATATATCTACCATGATAATGTTTTGCATAGCTAGACATGTACAACATATACTGAATTACTTTTCTCCCAAGAAGGAATGGGTGACAAGGGAGGAAGGAAATGGATCTGAAATTCGAGGTCGTAACATTAAATGTTTCAAATATATATATGAATACTATTATTAATACTCTTTTGCCTATAATTGGGAGATAAGATGTGCAGGCATTGGGACACAAAGTTTCACCTTCCTCTAATGGAAAAGTCAATGGGGGTATGGGAGAAGGTATGGGAGAGAGCAGATTGGAGGAAGCGATATCTTGTGGGACTGCTATTCTGGGAGGTTGGGTAGGGGAATAATGGGGGGAAAATTATTGTAACTCAAAATCTGGCGGAAATGAATGATGCAAAACAGAAGTTAATAAAGTATTTGTTTAAATAAAATAAAAAAAATTAAAATAAATAAATAAATAAATAAAATAAAAAAAGAAGAAAAAAAAGTACCATAGTTCAAATCTTGTCTCAAATACTTACCTTCACAGAATGCTGTTTGACCCAGCAAATAACTAACTCTGTCTTCCACAGTTTCCTCATCTGTAAAATTGGGATGCTTAAATTACCTGCCTCCTAGGATTAAATGAGATAATATTTGTAAATCACTTTGCTAATCTTAGAGTGCTACACAAATTCTATAAATCTGCCTTGTCCAACTTAGGCTCTCCCTCTACCACCAACTCTGAGTAACCTCTTTGAGGTTCACTCAATCTATATCTACCATTGAATCAAAAATCTAGTAACTATTTTCTATCAAACTCTAGAACACTATTTTTTCCTCAGTGGGTTCATTACTTGGTTCACAATATTTTTTCTCCTAAAATTCTGCCTTCATATTAAGAATTTAAATATAAATATTGAGACTCTTTCAAACACCCTAATATCCCAGTTCCTCAAGTTTTCTTTTCTGTGACTTGTTCCTCCACTCTACCTCAGCTACACATAGAGCTGTTTACAAATTATTTTGACATCACCCACAAATTTACTCTTTTGATGTTTGTGAATTCTGAAATTTCATTTTCTGATTGTAATCTATTTTCAATCAAACTCTCCTCTGACTCTTAATCACAAACTAGCTTTTCATCCTCACCTTGATTTCTAATCTCTTGACACTGTATTTCTCAGAGTATCACCTCTTCATTGGTTATACATTTTTCTCTTAACCATTATGGATCATTAAAGAAAAAGTTCAATCTTACATTGTGTTTTTCTGTTGAATCCTTTGGTACATTAACCTATTGTCAATCATTCCTTGCCAATTCTCATCCCTAGGATATTTACATCATTTGCTATCTTCACTCGATTTTTGTGACACCTTCCTCACCTTGTTCTCATTCTATTTGAACACTCTTTCTTAGTATCCCTTGATGAAGATTCTTCCATTCAGTTTATCAATGTATTCTCATGCAGATCACATCTTCTTAATCATAACTGACAATGGTAGAACCCCTGTGAAACACTTGCAACTGGATATTATGACCAATTCAATACTTACCTAATCAATACTGGATCCCTCTGCTCATTTACACTGATGTCCATTCCACTAATTATTTTCTCTCCATTCTTATTTCCTCTTATTTATCTATCATTTCTTCTGTACAAAAATCCATTATCATTACATACCTTTATCCACCTGCCCATTTTTTCTTCAAACCATCCACCTGTTCTGGATCACTATTCAGTCAGCTAGTAAGCAAATAATTTTAGAATATCTACTCAGGAAAAAGCGTGTAATTAACTTTTAAAAGTACAGCGCATGATTGAATCCATGATGCATTCATGGTCGAGACAATACCTAGATATCTAGAACTGAATAGCAAATCCATATACCATGGAAATTTATTCAGCAAATAAATTCATATTTCATTACATATCATTTATATACTGAACTATAGATTTAAAGAAACCAGGTTCAAATTCTGTCTGATGCTTATCACTTGTGTGACCTTCCATAACTTACTCAAACCCCTCATACCTTAAGTTCCAAATTTTTCAAATATGATAGTTGGACAAGTTTTCCCTAAGAACACTCATATACCTTTGATCCTATACTCCATCATATCATTCTTTAATTACTTTATTTATAATCATTGTATGTAATTAGAATTATCTTATGTATTATTTTATATCATTTACTATACTCTATTTAAAGAAACAAGCTGTTCAATGTATTTTCTATCCTATGGAAAAATATCCTTCCTCTATGAAATATCATAATCTAGTTTATTTGATGATTATTTTTAAAATTTTTGCTAAAGTAAAACAAAGACAAAATAATAAAATTGTGAATATTAAGAGTTGAAAGAGCTTCTGATTCCAAATCTAATGTTCCCCTCATGATTCTATATTGCCTGCATTTCTCATTGTTTATATGAGTACTATCAATATGTTAAAACATCACCATCAATGATAGCTTGGCAGTACAAATTAAGTCATCTGTTTGATTGCAATGGAAAATGTAAACAGATGCATTTTAAAGGGCCTAATAAGATTTTAACTGAGTTCTCAAATTGGATTAGAGACTATCTTGCATTTATCTGATTATATAAATATGAGGATGAAAACAGTTTTGTAATAAAATTTCCATAATATGAATTTTGAACAGAGAAAATCTAAGAAATGCATGTCATCAGTGACTGTCAAACCCTTTGTCCTGAAACAGTTAAAGGCTGTACTTAATATTGCTCAATTTTAAGAGTGAAATGAAAGGACACATCATTATGATTTAGGGTTCTCTATCCAAATATGGATGGCAAAGCCCAGAATGAACCTAAAATCTCAAGGTTGTATAATTATCTTTCTGGAAATCAGGAAGAACTCTTTAAGGTCTCTTTACTATAGAAATATGGAGTAATGGAAAGAACAATGAATCCCCAGTACAACATTTCCATGAATATTCATTAATGCATCAATGGGGGGATGGAGCCAAGATAGATGGCGAAGTAGAAACAGCATATCCAAGGTGCTCTCCCCCCAGATCACCTCCAAACCATGTAAAAAGGGACTCTGAACAACTTCTGGAGCCCCAGCACCCACAGAATGACACAGAGAAGCTAACCTCCTGCTGAGGACAGCCCAGCAGCCCTGCAGGAAGGGCCAGCACAGCACTGTGGGAGCCGACAGCCCAGTGTGGAGAGCTGAGCCAAGGTCTGCATGAGCCATGGTTTTAGCCCCAGGGCAGCCAGGCCAGCAGCCGGCCAGAGGGACCCCAGAACCCCAACAGCTGTGGTTATTCCAGAATTATCAACACAGACATGCCTAGGACAAAGTGAGAAGTTAGTGCCCTATGGACTTTGTGACCAGTATTTGGGGAATGCTTCGGCTTCCTCCCCTAGGGGCTGGAAGCCACTCAGAAGACATGAGACACACCATTTTACAGTTTCAGTGGCAGATCCAGCTCCTGGACTGTGAACTGTAGGGAGATCCAGCGATCAGTCTTTGGGGGTAATTACTCTAGCTTTAACCTCCCTTGATCTAGATTGTGGTCTGGGGTAGAGGTTGTGGGGTGGGTATCCAGCTTGCCAGAACCGGAAGTTGTGAAGACCCCAGGTTTGGGACAGAAGCTCCACTGTTTGGTGGCAGAGTCCTACTGTGGCAACAAGCCCAAAAGCCAAGTAATTAAGTGGCAACAAGCCAAGGCAAAGGAAACAAAATGCAACATTAGACTCCTATTTTGGGGCAAAGAGCATTAAAGCATAGAACAGGAGGACGATTGTGAGGTCAGAAATCCTGCTTCAAAAGCCCCAAAGGAAAATATGAGTGGGTTACAGGCCATAGAGGACCTTAAGAAGGACTTTAAAAATCAAATAAGAGAAGTGGAGGAAAAATTGGGAAGAGAAATGAGAAGGATACAGGAAAAGTATGAAATGAGGGTCAACAGCCTGACTGAGGAAAATAACACCTTAAAAAATAGACTAACTCAAATGGAAAAAGAGACCCAAAAGGGCAATGAAGAGAAGAATGCCTTAAAAACCCGAATTTGCCAGATGGAAAAAGAATCTCAAAAGCTCACTGAGGAGATTCATTCCTTCAGAGTTAGACTGGAGGAAATGGAAGCTAATGACTTTATTAATGCATCAATAGGTAGGTATATGACTAGGTGGGATATGAAATAGCATGGTCTGGTCCATGGGGCATAATAGTTTGGGCTAAGTATTATTTACTTACCCAAAACCAAAAACAAAACAAAGCTTGCACTTAGGTTGGGAACTATAAAGATAAGATTAGTTAATCAATGACTCTAGGAATAGATCCACATATAATTGAGAGATGACCAGGGAAAGAAAATTTGGGGCCTAAAATTAAAAAATTTAGTTAGGAGATCCATGAGGCAGCCATTTGGCACATCAACTTCAGATACAAGGATAGTTTTGGTTTAATTACTATAGTCAGAGGAGGAATTAGTTAAAAATTGCAAGATGTGAGTTAAATGCCTGGCATCATGACAGGCAGAAAAACATCCCAGAAGGGAAGTGAAGCATAATCTTGTCTGAACCAGGTTGGATATGATGGACTAGGGGAGTTTGGGTTTATTTAGTCAATGATCAAGACAGCTCAGATTCAGGACAGGGTGGACTTTGTTAACAGAAAACAACAACAACAACATCTTGTTTCTGAAGTTGTTTCAGTTATATTTTAATCTTCATGATGCCTTTTAGGGTTTTCTCGTCAGAGATATTAGAATGGTTTACAAGTTCTTTCTCCAGTTCATTTTATAGAGGAGGAAACTGAGGCAACAGAGTGAGGTGTTTTGCCTAGGGCCACATAGATAGAGTATGAGGCCACGTTTGGACATAGGTCTTCCTGACTGTAGACCCTATCTACTGCACCACCTAATGACCAGAACCATCGCTACCAACAATTTGAAGAATCAGTTAGAAGAAGTAATCCTTCTTTCACTTAGAGCAAACAACTGCTTAGGAAAAAAAAAAAAGCTGAAGTGGTGGGGACAAGATGGTGGAGAAAATGCAGGAATTTGCCTGAACTGTCACCAGTTTTCCTTGACACAACCATAAGTCACACTTTAAAATGAATTTAGGAGTGACAGAACACACCAATAGATGGGATATGACCATTTTTTTGCCCAAGATAACAAGACAGCAGGAAAAGTCTCTCTCAATTCAGTAAAAGGGAAGTGCAGCCCAGAGCAGTCAGTAGGCCAATGAGAGGCTAGAAACCCCAGGATAAATCAGCAGTGTAGGCCACTTGTCCCTGCTAAGTAGACCAGAGGTCCAGCAGGCCAACTGTGAGGCCTCCAGTCCCAACGCAACAGAGAAACTGCCAGCCCCTGAACCCTGCACAACAGGTAATCTGAAAACAACAAAATCCTCATTTCAGAAAGCCAGTGACCTGGACCCTACACCCTGGTGAAAGAAACATTGTTCCCTGTATGCTAGCAACAGAGCTCAACTTTAAAAAGTAATGAAATAGCCTGGAAAATGAACAAAATTCCAAACAAATTTAAAAAAAGAAAAATAAAAGCTCTGACCATAGAAAGTTAATGTAGCAAAAGGGAAAAACAAAACACAAACTTAGAAGAGGACGATAATGTCAAAACCCCTAAAGGTGAAACTTCAAAACCCCTATATGTGAAGTTTCATAAAGAAAGATGAATTGCTTTCAGGTGTAATACATGCATACATAAACACACACACATACACACACACACATACACACATATATGTGTATGTTTATGTGTATATTGGTGTGTTTTTATGCATATATGTGTGTGTACATTATATATACCTGAAATCAAATAAGAGAGGTAGAAGAAAAATTGGGAAAACAAATGAGAGTGATGGAAAGGAATCATGGAAAAAGTGTGAAAAGCTTGGAAAAAGAAAATAAATCCTTAAAATTTAGCAAATGGGAAGGATAGTAAAAAATCCACTGAAGAAAACAACTCCTTAAAAAGTAGAATTAGCCAAATGTAAAAAGAGCTACAGAAGTGAAGAGAACAAAATGATTCCTTAAAACTTAGAATTGGGCAACTGGAAGCTAATGAGTCTATGGAATATAAAGAATCAAACAATTAAAATCAAAAGAATGAAAGAGCAGAAGAAAATGTAAAATATCACATCAGAAAAACATCCACCCTGGAAAATGGATCAAGAAATGGTAATTTAAGAATTATTTAACTACCTAAAAGCGATATATATTTTTATTTTTAAAATTTATTTCTAGCTTTCAACATTCATTTTCAAAAGATTTTGAGTGATAAATTTTCCCCTCATCTTTCCCCTACTCCACACCCTAAGATACAAAGCCTGCTGAATACCCTTTCCCCCAATCTGTTCTCCCTTATATAATCCCCCATCCCCCCTCCTAATTTACTAGTAGGGCAAGATGTATTTTTATAACCCAGTATATCTTATTTCCCAGATGCATGTAAAAAATTAACATTTGTTTTTAAAACTTTAATTTCCAGATTCTTTTGCTTCTTCCCTACATACCCAACCACAGAGGGAAGATGAGCAATTCAATATAGGTTGTACATGTGTAACTACACAAAACATTTCCACAGTAATTTTATTAAGAATACTAGATCTTGGGGCAGAGCCAAGATGGAGGAGTAGAAACAGCATATCCAAGCCACTCTGCCCCCAGATTCCCTCCAAACTATGTAAAAGCGGACTATGAACAACTTCTGGAGCCCCAGCACCCACAGAACGACACAGAGAAGCTAACCTCCTGCTGAGGACAGCCCAGCAGCCCTGCAGGAAGGACCAGCGCAGCACTCTGGGAGCCGCCAGTGCACAGAGCACGGGGAGCCGAGCTGAGCGGGGAGCCAAGCACAGGCGAGCACCTGAGTTGAGGTTTTAGCCCCAGGGCGGCAGGGCCAGCAGCCGGCTGGAGAGACCCCAGAACACCAGCAGCTGTGGCGATTCCAGAATTATCAACATAGACATGCCTAGGAAAAAGTAAGAGGTTAGTGCCCTATGGACTTTGGGACCATTATTTGGGGAATGTGTCGGCTTCCTCCCCTGGGGGCTAGAAGCCGCTGAAGAGACACACCATTTTGTAGTTTTCAGAGGCAGCTCCAGCTCCTGGCCTGTGAACTGTAGGGAGATCCAGCAATCAGTCTTGGGGGGTAATCGCTTTTGCTTTAACCTCCCTGGATCTGGATTGGGATCTGGGGGGGGGGGGGGTTCGTGGGTGGGTTTCCAGCTTCCAGAAACTGAAGTTGTCCCACACACATTCAGGACGAAAATTCCTGTCTGGCAGCAGAGCCATAGTGTGGCAACAAGCCCAAAAGTCAAGTAATTAAGTGGCAACATGCCAAGGCAAAGGAAACAGAAAAATGCAACCCTAGACTTCTATTTTGGGGGCATAGAGCGGGAAAAGGACTGTGAAGTCAGAAGTCCTGCTCCAAAAGCCAAAAGGGGAAAACATGAGTGGGTTGCAGGCCATAGAGGACCTTAAGAAGGACTTTAAAAATCAAATAAGAGAAGTGGAGGAAAAATTGGAAAGAGAAATGAGAAGGATGATGGAAAAGTACGAAATGAGGGTCAAAACCTTAAAAAATAGACTAACTCGGGGCGGCTAGGTGGCGCAGTGAATAGAGCGCCAGCCCTGGAGTCAGAAGGACCTGAGTTTGGAGCCGGCCTCTGACACTTAATCCACACAAACAAAATCCTAGCTGTGTAACCTTGGGCAAATTACTTAACCCCAATTGCCCTAAAGGGGCGGCTAGGTGGCACAGTGAGTAAGAGCACCGGCCTCAGACTTGGGATGACCCGAGATCAGATCCGGCCTCAGAAAATGTGCACCCACGCATAAATAATGACTAACCGTGTAACTTTGAGCAAGTTACTTAACCCCAATTGCTTTAAAGAAAAAAAAATAGACTAACTCAAATGACAAAGGAGGCCCAAAAGTGCAATGAGGAGAAGATTGCCTTAAAAAGTCGAATTTGCCAGATGGAAAAAGAATCTCAAAAGTTCACTGAGGAGATTCATTCCTTCAGAGTAAGACTGGAGCACATGGAAGCTAATGACTTTATGAGAAATCAAGATGCTGTTAAGCAGATCCAAACAAACGAAAGAATAGAAGGCAATGTGAAATATGTCATGGGAAAAACCACTGACCTGGAAAATAGATCCAGGAGAGACAATTTAAAACTTGTTGGACTACCTGAAAGCCATGAACAAAGAAAGAACCTAGAAATTACCCTTCAAGAAATTCTCAAGGAAAGTTGCCCTGATGTTTTAGATGCAGAGGGCAAAATAGAGGTTGAAAGAATCCACCAATCACCTCCTGAAAAAGATCCCAAAAAGAAAACTGGCAGGAATATTATAGCCATGTTCCAGAATCCCCAGATCAAGGAGAAAATACTACAAGCAGCCAGGAAGAAACAATTTTAGTATTGTGGAAACACAATCAGAATAGCACAGGACCTGGCAGCTTCTACACTGAGGGATCGAAGGGCATGGAATACGATATTTCAGTGGGCAAAAGAGCTGGGACTGAACCCAAGGGTCACCTACCCAGCAAAACTGAGTATTTTGTTTCATGGGAAAATATAGTCATTCAGTGGAATAGAGGACTTTCAAGCATTCTTGAGGAAAAAAACAGAATTGAATAGAAAATTTGACATCCAGACACAAGAAGCAAGAGATGCCTGAGAAGGTAATCAGGGAAAAGAAATCAAAAGGAACTTATCAAAGTTGAACTATTTACATTCCTATATGGAAAAACAATAACAGTGACTGATGAATTCTTTCTCACTATGAAAATAATGGAAGAAGGGTATGTGGTCATGTGGATACATATGTGAATGTGTGTGTATATGGTTACAGTTATATATCGATAGAGGGCATAGGTCGAATTTGTTGGGAAGGGAGGATACTCAAGGCGTGTAACTATGAGATAAGAGAGGGAAGTGTCAAGAGGAGATGGGGAGAGACAGGGTAGGGTAAAATATCTCATGTAGAAGAAGCAAGGGGAAGTGGTTGGAAGGGAGGGGGAGAACAGGAAGGCAAAAAGGCAAAACCACATTCTCATTGAATTTGTTTCAGGGAGAGAATGACATACATACTAAATGGGATATCTCAACCTACAGCAGAATAGGGGGAAGGGGGATGAGAGGAGGGATAATGGATGGGAGGGCATCCTTGGGGGGAGGGGAGGTTGGAAGTACCCACTATAGAAGAAGGACAGGATCATGTAGGGAATGGACCAGGTGGGGGGTGGGATGAGTGGGAGGGAATTATAAGCAGCCTTGTACAATATATCTACTACGATAATGTTTTGCATAGCTAGACATGTACAACATATACTGAATTACTTATCTCCCCAGAGGGAATGGGTGACAATGGAGGAAAGAAATGGATCTGAAATTCAAGGTCTTAAGATTAAATGTTTCAAATATATATAAATACTATTAATACTCCTTTGCTTGTAATTGGGAGATAAGTTGTGCAGGCATTGGGACACAAAGATTCACCTTCCTCTAATGGAAAAGTCGAAGGGGGTATGGGAGAAGATAGGGGAGAGAGCAGATTGGAGGAAGCGATATCTTTCTGTACTGCTATTCTGGGAGGGTGGGTTGGGGAAAAACAGGGGGAGAAAATGATTGTAACTCAAACTCTGGCAGAAATGAATGATGTAAAATAGAAGTTAATAAAGCATTTGTTTAAAAAAATAAAAAGAAAAAAAACTTATGGAACAATTAAAAAAAAAAAAAAGGAATACTAGATCTTGTTAAAAGGTACCATAGAAAATGAAGTAACATTATTATTGAATAAACATCCATCAAATGGTATAGCATCCAATATTCCAAAATAAATTAAATGAGTTACAGTACAAAATAGATAGTAAAACTATAATAGTGGAGGACCTCAATTTTCCTCTGAGAACTAATTAAAACTAATCACAAAATAACCAAGAAAGAAGTCAAGAAGGTGAACGGAATTTTAGAAAAGTGAGATATGACAGACCTCTGGATAAAACTGAATGGGAATAGAAAGGACTATACCTCTTTTTCTTCCTCAGAGATAGATGGCATCTAAAGATAAAAATTGATCCTGTATTAGGTAATTTAAAATCTCACGATAAAATGAAGAAATAGAATAATAATAAAGGCATCCTTCTAAGATTATAATGTAAGAAAAAATACATTTAATGAAGGGTCATGAAAAGATAGATTAACATAAATTTGAAAGCAAATAATATAACACTAAAGAATGACAGGATCAAACAGAAAATCGTAGAAACTCTATAGCTTCATTCAAGAGAATGAAAATAATGAGATACCATACCAATCCTTATGGGATGCAGTAAAGGTGGATCTTAGGGGAAGGTTTATATCTCTGTATGATGACATCAATACAATAATGAAATAATGGTACAATGAATTGGGCATGCAATGAACAAAGCTAGAAACAGTACAAATTTTACAACCTATATTAAACACCAAATCAAAAATTCTGAAAATCAAAGGAGAGATGAAAAAAAAACTAATAATCCTTTTGTTAATGTACTTTAAAAATAAAAAGACCACATTTTAAAGATCAAAAATGAAAAAGGTTTAAATTCAACAGAAATGAAGAGGAAATTAAAACAATAATTAGGCACTATTTAGCCAAACTTTATGCCAATAAATATGAAAATTTAAATGAAATGGATGGATATTTGCATATTTATATATATGCATATATATACACACACACGCACATATGTATGCATGTATATATCAATTGCCCATATTAACAGAAGAGGAAATAGAATACTAAAATAATCCTATTTTAGAAAAAAAAAATAAATTAAACAATCCATCAATGAACTCCCTAAAATGATGGGGGAAACAGGAGCAAATAGGTTTGCAAGTGAATTCTCCCAAAAATTTCAAAAAACTATTGACACCAATATTATTTAAACTTTATGATAAAATAGAAAAAGAGTGCGCGCTTTGCAGCACATATACTAAAACTGGAACAATACAGAAATAAGCATGGCCTCTGCACAAGGATGACCTACAAATTTGTGAAGCTTTCCATATTTTGTGGTTGGCTAGGTGGCACAGTGAATAGAGTAATGGCCTTGGACTCAGGAGGACCTAAGTTCAAATTTGGCTTCATGCACTGAACAATTACTAGCTATGTGACCCTGGACAAGTCACATAACCCTGACTTCCCTGCTCTTCCCCTCCAAAAAAGCAAAACAAACCCAAAACAAAACAAAAAAGAAATGAAATAAGAAAAGGAGTCCAAACCAAATTTGTTCATTCATTCATCCATTCATTCATTCATGCATGCATGCATTCATTCATTCGTTTGTTTGTTTGTTTTTTATTTTCCAAATGCTTTATTAGCTTCTGTTCTACATCATTCATTTCTGTCAGATTTTGAGTTACAATTTTTCCCCATTTTTCCACTACCCACGACCCCAAAATAGCAGTCCCACAGGGTATTCCCTCATCCAATCTGCTCTCTCCCATCTCTTCTCCCATATACCCTTTGACTTTTCCAGTAGGGCAAGGTGAATCCCCTTGCCCCAATGACTGCACATCTTATCTCCCAACTGTATGTAAAATAGTACTGATAATAGTATGTATATATTTTAAAACATTTAATTTTAAAACTTCAAATTCCAGGTTCATTCCCTTCCTCCCTTGTCACCCACTATTAGCTATGCAAAACATTACCATAGTGGATATATTATAAAAGACTGACTATATTTCCCTCCCTCCTATCCCACCTCCCACTCCCTGCTTTTATCCTGTCCCTTTTCAAAACTGGGTGCTTCCAACTTCCATAATCCACAGCCTGCCCTCCCTTCCATTATCTTTCCACCCATCCCCCCCCACTCTCCTGAAGGGTGAGATGTCCCATTTAATATATATGTCATTTTCATCCTGAGACAGATTGAATGAGAATAAGGTTTTGCCTTTTTGCCTTCCTCTTCTTCCCCTCCCCTGCAACCACTTTCCCTTGCTTCTTCTACATGAGATGTTATACCCCATTTTGTTTCTCCCCATCTCCTCTCGTTATGTTCCTCTCTCACCTCTCAATTTCACCCCTTAAGTATCATCCCTTCCCATTAAATTCGACCTGTGCTCTCTATCTATGTATACCTGTAAACATATATACACATATTCACATCTGTATTCATATGCCCTTATACCATTATTCAACTATTTTCATACTGAGAAATATTTCATCAGTCACAGTTATCGTTTTTCCATGTAGGGATGTAAATAGTTCAAATTTCATTAGTTCCTTATGATTTATTTACCTGTTTACTTTCTCAAGCATCTCTTGCTTCTTGAGTCTAAATGTCAAATTTTCTATTCCACTCTGGTTTTTTCTTCAAGAATGCTTGAAAGGCCTCTATTCCACTGAATGACCATATTTTCCCCTGAAACAAGATACTCAGTTTTGCTGGGTAGGTGACCCTTGGGTTCATTCCCAGCTCTTTTGCCCTCTGGAATATCATATTCCATGCCCTTTGATCCCTCAGTGTAGAAGCTGCCAGGTCCTGTGTTATCCTGATTGTGTTTCCACAATATTGAAATTGTTTCTTCCTGGCTGCTTGTAATATTCTCTCTTTGATCTTGGAGTTCTGGAACATGGCTACAATATTCCTAGGACTTTTCTTTTTGGGATCTTTTTCAGGGGGTGATTGGTAGATTCTTTCAAGCTCTACTTTGCCCTCTGTTTCTAAAACATCAGGGCAATTTTCCTTGAGAATTCCTTGAAGGATGATTTCTAGATTCTTTTTTTTATCATGGTTTTCAGGTAGTCCAATAATTTTAGATTGTCTCTCCTGGATCTATTTTACAGTTCACTGTTTTTTTTTTCCCATGAGATATTTAACATTGCTTTCTATTCTTTCATTCTTGTGGATCTTTTTAATAGCATCTTGATTTCTCATAAAGTCACTCACTTCCATTTGCTCCAATCTAATTCTGAAGGAATGATTCTCCTCAGTGAACTTTTGAGATTCTTTTTCCATCTGGAAAATTTGGCTTTTTAAGGCATTCTTCTGCCTTTTTGAGCCTCTTTTGCCATTTGATTTAGTCTATTTTTAAGGTGTTATTTTCTTAGTCAGGCTGTTGACTCTCATTTCATACTTTTCTTGCATCTTTCTCATTTCTCTTCCCAATTTTCCCACACTTTTCTTATCTGCTTCTTAAGGTCCTCTAAGGCCTATAGTCAGCTTGTATTTTCATTTGGGGTTTTTGGTGCAGGATTTCTGACCTCACAGTCCTCCTCCTGTTCCATTCTTTGATCCTCTTTGCCCCCAAAATAGGAGTCTAATATTGAATTTTTGGGTTTATTTTGTTTCCTTTGCCTAGGCATGTTGTCACTCAGTAACTTGACTTTTGGGCTTGTTGCCACAGTAGGACTCTGCCACCAGTCAGGGGAACTTCTGTCCTAAAAGTTGGGATTTTCTCAGCAGCAAGAGGTATTAGTTGGATGGCCTCTGTGGAGCCTCCACACACTCTGGCAAGCTGGTCACACACCCCAAACTTCCACCCCAGACCACAATCCAGATCCAAGAAGGGTAAAGCAAGAGGCATTACCCCCCAAACTGCTTGCTTTATCCCCCTACAGTTCACAGGCCAGGAGCTGAAGCTGCAGCGTGGCAACGTGGAAACGTGGCAAAAGCTGTGCCAGCTCCTCAGCTGCTTCTCGCTCACAGGGGAAGAAGCTGATGTATTCTTCCAACCAGTCCCAAAGTCCATAAGGCACTGACCTATCACTTTGTCGCTCCATCTCGCTCCTGGTCCAGCTGCCCTGCCTTCCCCCCTCCAAAAGTAAAAATCCTGAACTGAATAGAAAATTCAAGACACAAGAACTAAAAATAAGGTACATACCAATCATTGAATATAAGGAATTCATGAGGACATACTGTTTAACTTTAATATTCATAAAATGTAAAATACATGTCTAAGATACTTATTAATAATTTGATAGTTCATAAGAATGATTGGGGTAAATATGACTATGATGCTAATTTAAAAAGTGAAACCATTTACCAACAGCTGAAAAGAGTAATTATTTTATACAAATGAGATACAAGAAGAAAAATGGCTAAAGAGGAATTAGATGGGCAGGATCGTGGGTAGTATCTGGTACTTTCTTCAGTAATGGTTTTAAGTGGGAAACATATAAATATATTTAGAAGCATATAAAAGTCTTCTTGGGGAGGCTAAGTGGCACAGTGAATAGAGCACTGGCCCTGGAATCAAAAGGACCTGAATTCAAATCCAGCCTCAGACACTTGACACACTTACTAGCTGTGTGACTTTGGGCAAGTCACTTAACACCAATTGCCCTCCAAAAAAGCAAAAGAAAAATCTTTTAAATTCAGAAGAAATACAATGCTAGGTGCATAGGGACGGGAGAGAGGAAAAAGGAGGGATATTTATAGGGGATATTCATTGAACAGATTAAAGTGGAGTAAAGGAGACTGTTTAGATTTAGGGCAATAGGAGGATAAGGGAGGGGTGTAGGCAAGTAATAGGAAGGCAATATAATGGGTAGAAGTAAAGTAGATGAGGCAGGAGGGATAAGAAACAAGAGATATGCACGAACAGAAAAAAGTATCAGAAATAGAAAATGCTTGGGAAAGTATATGTCTATATATGAATGTATATGTGCATATGTGTATGTAGTCTTCTATAGTTACAGAAAATCATATATAAACTTTATTGTAGCCTTCTGAGAGGGAAAAAAAGAACAAAGTAAAAAATTTCATAGCATATAACAGTAGAAAGTTCACAAGGAAGCAAAGAAAAGATTCTCAACACATTTATTATTTATCATACAGGCTTTCTTGAAATGAAAATGTAATGTTACGAATTTAGAATCCTCTTTTATGTTATGCTATGCACATGACATGCTTTTTTTCTCACTTTCTATTTGCATTCCAATATTTAAATTAAATAATGTGTTTTAATTTCTTTTCTCTATTCTGTATATGTGCTTTTTCCCTTGAGTCTAAAATAAAATTAAGAAAAATTATAGAACTCGGAAAAATAATAACAGAAAAAATAACAAAATTTATCTGGAAAAATAAAATTCAAGAATATCAAGGGAGTTAATAAAAATATTGCAAAGGAAGGTAGTCTAGCTATTTAACATCCTCAGCTACATTTTATTTTATTTTTTTTGGTCTTTATTGATTTATTTACTTTTGGTTTACAAGATTCAATTCTACAATTCCTTGAGTTTCAAATTTTCTTTCCCTCCTTCCTTTGCCCCCTCCCCCATGACAATGTACAATCAAGTATAGGATCTGCAAATATTTTCACATTAGACATTGGTCAGGTTACAAGGGCAGATTGTACCAGATGGAATGAAAAATGGTAAAGAGTGAATAAAACCAAAAAGGAAAAAGAAAAAGATCAAGTATTTTGCTTCTATCTGGATTCAAACTCAGTTCTTTATAGTTCTTTCTCTGGATGTAGACATCTCTCCCCGTAATGAGACTTTTGGGTTTGACATATATCCCTGCATTGCTGAGAAGAGTCGAGTCTATCATAGTTGGTCATCACACATATGTTGTGTCTGTGATTGTGTGCAAATTTCTCCTGGTTCTACTATTCTCACTCAGCATCAATTTGTATAAGTTTCTCCAGGTAAATATGAAGTCCATCTGCTCCTTGTCCAAATATATTTTAAAGTAGCAATCAGCAAAGCTATATGCTACTCTCGAAAAATATATGATACTTTCTAAAAACAAACACACAAACAAAAAAAACCTCTATAAAAAAAGAGAGTTGTAGGTCAGAGAGCTAGATTATATACTCAAGACCCTGTAGTAAATGACATTATTTTTGTTTTGTTTTGTTTTGTTTTGTTTGCCTTTTAGGAGGGCAATTGGGGTTAAGTTACTTGCCCAAGGTCACATGGCTAGGTTTTTGTTTTTGTGTGCGTTAAGTGTCTGAGGCTGGATCCGAACTCAGGTCCTTCTGACTCCAGTACCAGCATTCTACTCACTGCGCCACCTAGCCGCCCCCATAAATGACATTATTAATGGCATTAATAAATAATTTTAGTAATCTTGTTTTTGATAAATGCAAAGATCTCAGCTTCTGAGATAACTTACTAAGAAAAATTGCTGGGATAACTGGAAAAAAAATGGCAGAAACTAGGTAGATAGCAATATCTCACACTATAAATCAATGTTAAGTTCAAAATTGTTACATGATTTAGAAATAAAAGTTGATACCATAAGCAAATTAGGATAAAAAGGAAGAGTTTACCTGTCATATTTATGAAGGGGGGATCACTGATTAGTGAAATGCAAATTAAAACAACTCATATGCATTATTTCACACCTATCAGATTGGCTAATATGATAGTAAAGGAAAATGATAAATATTGACGTAGATGTGGGAAAATTGAGACACTAATGCACTGTTGGTGAAGTTGTGAACTGATCCAACCATTCTGGAGAACAATTGGGAGTTATGACTAAAAGAGCAATTAAATTATGCATACCCTTTGACACAGCAATACAATTTCTAGATCTGTAATTCAAAGAGAAAATAACAAAAGAGAAAATGGATCTTCATGTAAAAAAAATTTATAGCAGTCCTTTTTGTGGTGACAATTAATTCGTAATTGAGGTGATGCCCCTCAATTAGGAAATGATTGAACAAGTTGTGATATGTGAGTGCAGCTGAATACTATTGTCCTATAAGAAATGACAAGTAGGCAGATTTCCAGTAAGCTTGGAAACACTTACATGAATTAATGTAAAATGCTGTGAGCAGAATAAGGAGAAAATTGTACACAGTAACAGCAAAATGTTGTGATGATCAACTATGATTGATTTACCTCTTTTCAGCAATACAATGATCCCAGACTGTTCCAAAGACCCATGAGAGGAAATGCTAGCAACATCCAGACAAAGAACTTATGGAGTCTGAATGCAGATTAAAGCCTACCATTTTCACTTTTTAAAATTTTCCATATTTCTCCCCATTTGTTCTCTTTCTAATTATAGAAATATGATTTACATGATTTTATATATATGTAAATATACACATATGTATACATATATATAAACATAGACACACAGAACACACATATATACCCTAATCACTTACTGTCTCAGGGAGGAGATTGAAGAGGAAGGGAGGGAGAAAATTGGGAACTTAAAATTGCATTTTAAAAGAATGTTAACAATTGTAATGTAATTGGAGAAAAATAAAATATAATTTAAAAGAATAAAAAAGCCTACTTCACCTTTCCAAACCTACACTGCATCTTCTACTGAACTCAAAATTTCAGTTGTTTCAAGAAAACTTTAAATGACGTGACTTCAAGGGCCATCACAACCTAGGCTGTTTGCCTTTAAAGACTCTTTAATGAATAACTATTCTTTAAATTTAGACAATACTATTTAAAACAGTATAACTCTATAAGATATAGTCTCGCCATGGCAAATTATAGCACAACTGTCACTGCATTATTTCTCATTCTGCTTCTTATAATGTTTCTTTTTTAATTTGTTTATTTTTTGTTTTCAAAATTCATTTCCACAAGATTTTGTGTTACAGTTTTCCCCATCTTTCCCTTAACCTGTTCTTCCTTATATCTTCCCCCATTACCCCCTAACTTTCTAGTAGGACAAAACTGATTTCTATAACCCAGTGCCAATATAACATATTTCCCAGTTGCATGTAAACAAAACAAAACAGAACAATTTTTTTTGAACATTTCTTTTTCAAACGTTTGAGTTCCAGATTTATTTCCCTTCATCCCTGCTCACCTGCCCCTATTGGGAAAATAAGCAATTTAATATAGGTTGTACATGTGTAGTTACCCAAATCATTTCCACACTAGTTGTATTGTGGAACACTAACTATATTGCCCTCCATCCTATCCTCGCCCCACCCCGCTTATTCTATTTTCTCTTTTGACCCTATCCCTTTTTCAAAAATATTTGCTTTTAACTACCATCTAACCCAAACTGCCCTCCTTTCTATCATCTCTCTTTATTCCCTACACCCCTATTTTCCTGTAAGGTTAAGATACCCAATTGAGTGTCTATGTTATTCCCTCCTTAGGCCAAATTCAATGAAAATAAGTTTACCCCATTCCCTTTCACCTTCCTGCCCTTCCCCTCCATTGTAACGGTTTTCTCTTGCCGCTTTTATACGAGATAATTTACCCTAATCTATCTCTCCCTTTCTCCTTCTCCTAATTAATTCCTCTCTGACCTCTTAATTTTATTTTTTAGATATGGTTCCTTCATATTTAACTCATCCCGTGCCTTCTATGTATACATGAATATACATGTCTATACTCACATATTAATATAAAAATATACCTTCCTATACATACACACACACACACACACACACACACACACACGTGCGAGCTCGTGCTCCAATACATATACATCACCTTCAACTATCCTCATACTGAGAATAGTCTTATGATTTATAATTTTCATTTTTCCATTGTAGGAATTTGCCTGCCAGCCTGCCTTCAACAGGACATTTGTTTCTCTCTGTCTCTTTGTGTTTCTGTAGCTCTAAAGTTTGTTTAGTGTAATTTTTTTTGCATGTATTGGAAGTGGTGCTATTCAGAGGCCATGCCAATTTTGTGCTTCTACTCCTCCATCTTGGCTCTGCCCCCCTGCTTCTTATAATGTTACCTAAGATCATTTTGACTATGATAACAGATTTAACTCATTCATTTTCTATTTTCTCAAATACTGAAATTTCCAAGACTGTTCAATAAACTTCAGTGACAATAGGGACAGAAAGGTCAAAATCAGTCCTGCACTAGATAATCTCAGAGGCATTATTGCCATAGAAACATGCAATTTGTCATTGCTTTCCTTGAGGTGTTTACAATATTGTGAAAATTAAAGGAAACATCTAGAGAAGCATGAAGGGTCATCTTTAATCAGATGTTTTTCTTATTTCTTTCAGGCAATGGGATGGAAGTGGAAGAAGAATTTAAAGAATAGAGACATCAATTTATCTTGGAATAAATACTACAGAGAAGTTGGATTTGACCCAGAACTTAGAGGATGGAGAGGATTCAGAAAAGCAGATGATTGTACAATGGATTTATGTGATTATCAATATAAGTACTCTCATACTGATAAAAATAGTTACCTATATATGCCCACCCGAGCTTTATGACTCATCCATAACTCCATATGGATTGACCAGAGGGAAGCCACCTCATGTATTGGGGTCCTTCATTGTGTTCTTTTGACAGTAAGAATAATGGTGAAAAATCTTGGCTCTTCATTAGCTATGATAAAGTATATAACACAGAAATTATTTAATAATAATAATACCCATTTACATAGTTTTATGGCAGGTAAAAAATAACATGTGATTTCTCATTGATATACACCTTATTGTCTAAGTTATTTTAAAATATTTTTCTTATTTTTGTTGTTTTAATTCATGGTTTTTAGAGGCCTTGGGACTAACTGAATCAAAAACAGCAGCAGAAGTGGCCACAGTAGTGGCAACAGCTGCTTCTGGAGTCAGCAGTCCACAGATAGAATGTTCAAAAGTCATCTATTTCTACTTACAAGAGCCAAGAACTTGGAGTAAGTAGTAATTTATCCCCATCCTCCTTTATCAAACATGAAAAACACAGAGAATATTTCCCAAGGAAAAATTCTGAAATAGTGGATCCAGTAGAAAAATGAAGGGCAACAGTTTTTTAGCTTGGAAAGCTAGGGCGATTCATGGGAAAGGCACCTCTTGCTGTGGCTGAAGGGGACCAGTACAGAACAGGAGGTATCCCAGTAAGCCAGGATGAAATCCTACCTCACCAAACTAGTAACCAGGCTCCTAAGTCCCAGCATAAGAAGCCTAAGATACTTACCCCTGTACTCCAGAAGTGGAAATCAATTTTAAAAACCAGGAAAAAAGGAAACAATGTAAGAAATAAGCAAGAAAAGCAAATGATGACCTGAGAGAAGTAAGGATCTTGGTGACAAGAAGGACCAAAACACAAACTCAGGAGGGGACAAGGTTGTCAATATACCCACATCCAAAACTTCAATCTGGTCTCAAGCCCAAACAGACTCCTTTGAAGGGCTCAAGAAGGATTTTAAAAGTCAATAAGAGAAACAGAAGAAAGATTGAACAATTCCTTTAACAATACAATTGACAAAATGGGGAGAATGTACATTGTAAAAAACAACTCTTTGAAAAGAAGAATTGGGCAAATGGAAAAGGAGGCACAAAAGCTAATTAAAAATTAGAATTGGACAAATGGAAGCTAATTAATCTACAAAATATCAAGAATCAGTCAAACAAAATAAAAGAAATGAAAAAAAATAGAAGAAAACATAAAATACTTCATTGGAAAAACAACTGACCTGGAAAATAGAAGGACTGGAAGATGATATCCTGTAAGGCAAAGTAACTTGGATTGCAACCAAGATCCAATTACACAGTGAAATTGAGCATAAACTTTCAGGGCAGGTGATGGAAGTTCAATAAAATAGGGGATTTCCAGATTATTTGATCTTCAAATACAAAATTCAAGAGAGGTATAAAAAGATAAACAGGAAAAAAAGAAACATGTCATTGTTTCTTTCCAAATACTGAGAAATTGTTTACATACCAACATGGGAAGATGATACTTGTAATTCCTGATAAGTGTATCTATGTTACAATATTTAGAAGGGATATACATAGACATAATGTGTGGGTATAAATTGACTTTGATGTGATGAAACACATAATTAAGTGATGAAAAGGTATGGTAAAGGGAGAAGAAGAAAGGAGGAGGGAAAAAAGGATAAATTACATCACATGAAGAGGCAGAAAGATATTATAGTACAGGGAAAGAAGAGGAGATGAGCACTGTTTGAACTTTGCTCTCACTGGATTCTGCTCAATGAGGGCATAACATTCTCAGTTAGAAATAGAAATCTAACTTGCCCCTAACTTGCAATAGGAGGGGAAAAAGGCAAGGGAGGCTTGATAGAAGTAAAGGAAAAAGTAGTACTGGAGAAGGGAAAGAGAAGGGAGAGAGGGGGCTGACAGAAACAAGGGCAAATTGAGGGAGGTGGTGGTCAAAAGCAAAGCTTTATTGAGGCAAAAGGAAAAAGGAGAAAGAAAAATGTAAGTGGGTGTGGGAAAATAGGATGGAAGGACACAAATAGTCATCATAATTTTGAATGTGATTGGGTTGGACTCCCCCATAAAACAGAATCAGATAGCAGAAAGTTTGATTAAAAACTGCAATCCTATAAGATAATTTACAAAACACACACACACACACACACACACACACACACTTGAAACAGCTGGATATATACAGGGTAAAGGTAAAAGGCCGGATATATATTATGGAATATATTATGATTCTATTATAATTAAGCAGTCCTGATTTCAGAGAAAGCAAAAGTAAAATTAGATCTAATTAAAAGAGATAAGAATATAAAATTCATGTCTCTAAAAGTCACCATAGACAATTAAGCAATATCATTACGAAACACATATGTGCCAAATAGTATCGCATCCAGATTCCTAGAGGAGAAATTAAGGGAGTTACAGAAAAAATAGACAAAAAACTACACTTTCTCTGAGAAAGATAAATCTAACCACAAAATAATCAAGAAAAAGTTGAGGAGGTGAATAGAATTTTAGAAAAGTTAGATATATTCCACCTCTGGAGAAAATTGAATGGGTATAGAAAAGAATATACTTTTTTCTCAGCAGAGAATGGCAGCTGCACAAAAATTAACCATGTATTAGGCTACAATTCTCATAACCCAATTTAGAAAGGCAGAAATATTAAATGCGTCCTTTTAAGATCATCATGCAATAAAACTCATATGTAATAAAAGTCCATGGAAAGATATACTAAAAATTAATTGAAAACTAAATAATCTATTCCTAAAGAATGAGGAATGTGTCAAACAACACATAATAGAAACAATTAATAACTTCATCCAAGAGAATGAAAATAATGAGACAGTGTACCAAAACTTATGGGATTCGGTGTAAGCCATTCTTAGGAAAGGTTTATATCTCTAAATGATCACATGAATAAAAAGAGAAAGAAGAGAAAAATAAATTGTATATTCAGCTACAAAAGCTTGAAAAAGAACAAATTAGAAATCCCCAAATAAATACCAAATTAGAAATTCTGAAAACCAAATGCATGATTAAGAAAATTTAAATCAAGAAAACTATTGACCTAATAAATAACTAATAAACTCTTCAGCTAAAAAAATAAAGCTAAGATCTGGGTTTATGAAATAAACAAACAAACAATAACATAGATAAACTTTTGGTTTACTTGATAAAAAAATAAATGAATACCACATCACCTGCATCAAAAATGAAAGGGTGAATTCAGCACCAATGAATAGGAAAGAAAAACAATAATTAAGAATTATTTTGACAATTATATGCCAATAAACTTGACAGTCTTAATGCAATGGATGAATATATATTATATATATATATATATAATATATATATATATTGCCCAGATTAACAGAAGAGGACATAAAACAATTAAATGAATCTCAGAAAAGAAGAAATTGAACAAGTCCTAATGAACTCCCTAGTGAAAAATCTCCATGGCCAAATAGATTTACAAGTGAATTCTAGCAAACATTCAAAAAACAAGTAATTCCAATATTATACAGACCATTTGGGAAAATAGGTGAAGAAGGAGTCCTAACAAATTATTTTATGATTCAAATACTTTACTGATACGTAAATCAGGAAGAGTCAAAAGAGAGAAAGTAAATTATAGACACATTTCTCTAATGAAGATAGATGCACATATTTTAAAGAAAATTTTAGTAAAAAATTACAGCCACTAATCATGAGAATAATACACTTTGATCAGGTATGATTTATTCCAGGAATGCAAAGCTGGTTTAAAATTAGGAAAACTCTCTGTGTAATTGACCATATAAACAACAAAATTAACAGAAATCATATAATTATCTCAATAGATACAGAAAAATGTTTTGGCAAAATACAACACTCATTCCTATTAAAAGCACTAGATGGCATAAAAATAGATGGAGCCTTCCTCAAAATGACAACTATCATCTTTCTAAACCCATCAACATTTGTTATATGTAATGGGAATAAGGGAGAAGCTAGAAGTTTAGGGTTGAGAAAAAGATGTCCATTATCCATGCTCTTATTCAATATGATACTAGAAATGTTAGCTTTAGCAAAAAGAGAAGAAAAATACATTGAAGGAATTAGAATAGAAAAGGAAGAGACAAACTTTTGGTTCTTCATAGATGATACAAAATTATACTTAGAAAATGCTAGTGAATCAAGTAAAAAAACATTTGGAATAATAAACAATTTTTTGCAAACTTAAAAGACATAAACTCACATAAATCATCAGCACTTATTTATATTACTAACAAAGTCCAATAGCTACATATATATATTCCATTTAAAGTTACCATAGACATTAAATCTACCTGACAAAACAAACCCAGGAGCTACATGAACACAATTTCAGAATGCTTTTCATACAAATAAAGTAAAAACTAAATAATTGGAAAAAACATCAGTAGCTCATGGGTAGGCTGAGCTAATACAATAAAAATGATAAAACTATGCAAGTTAATTCATTTATTCAGTGCCATACCAATCAAACTGCCAAAAATATTTCATAAAGCTTCAAAAATGGTGACACAAATTCATCTGGAAGGACAAAATACCCAGCATATCAAGGGAATTAATGAAAAGAAAAGCTAGGGGAAATGATTTACTCATGCCAGATCTTAAATTGTATTACAAAGTAGCAATCATCAAAACTACTTGGAATTTGTAAAGGAATAAAGCAGTGGATCAGAGGAAGAGTTTAGGTACATGAGGCACAGTAGTCAATGGCTATAATAGTATACTGTTTGATAAATCCAAAGACCTTAGCTTCCAGGATAAGAACTCATCCTTTGACATTAACTGCTAGGAAAACTAGAAAATAATATGACAGAAAATAGGCATAGACCAACATTTTACACCACACAGCAAAATAAATTCCAAGTGGGTATACGATTTAGACATAAAGACTGATATTATAAGGAAACTAGGAGGGCAAGGAGTAGTTTACTTATCAGATATATGGAAAATGGAAGAATTTGTGACCAAACAAGAGATAAAGAACATTATGAAATGCAAAATGGATAACTCTGATAACATTAAATTGAAAAGTTTTTTTTTTTTTTAAAGCAATTGGGGTTAAGTAACTTGCTCAAGGTTACACAGCTAGTCATTTGATTTATGCGTGGGTGCTCATTTTCTGAGGCCGGATCTGATCTCGGGTCATCCAAACTCTGAGGCCGGAGCTCTTACTCACTGCGCCACCTAGCCGCCCCTTTAGGGCAATTGGGGTTAAGTAACTTGCCCAAGGTTACACGGCTAGGTTTTTGTTTGTGCGGATTAAGGTTTTTGTTTGTTCGGATTAAGTGTCGGAGGCCGGCTCCGAACTCAGGTCTTTCTGATTCCAGGGCCGGCGCTCTATTCACTGCGCCACCTAGCCGCCCCTAAATTGAAAAGTTTTTGCACAAAAAAAGCCAATGCTGTCAAGATTGGGAGGTGGGGCGTCGTGGAGGACACAGACAACTTGGAAAGAATTTTTATAACCAGTGTCTCTGATAAAGCCCTCATATCAGAAATATAAAGAACTGAGTCACATTTTAAAGAATACAAATCATTCCCCAGTTGACAAATTGTGAAGAGATATGAACAGGCAGTTTTCAGATGGAGAAATCAAATCTCTCTTTAGTCATATGAAAAAAAAAATCTGTTCTAAATCACTATTAATTAGAGAAATGCAAATCAAAACAACTCTGAGGTATGACATCAAATCTTGGTTTGACTTACATGATAAAACAAGAAAATGATAAATTCTGGAGAAGATGTGGGAAAACTGGAACACTAATGCATTTTTGGTGGAGTTGTAAACTGGTCCAACCATTCTTGAGAACAATTTGGAACTATGGCCAAATGGCTAAAAAACTATGCATACTCTTTGACACAGCAATAACACTTCTAGGTCTGTATCCCAAAAAAGACTATACAAATGGGAAAGGGACCTTCATGTATTTGTACCAGCTCTTTTCTTGGTTGTCAATAACTGGAATTTAAAGGTATGCCCATAAGGTGGGAGGAAAATGGATGAAGAAATATTGGTATATGATAAGTAGGCCAACTTCAGACAAACCTGGAGAGACTTACATGAACTGATGCTGAGTGAAGTGAGCAGAACCAGGCAAACATTATATACAGTACCAATTATACTATATGATAACTAACTTTGATAGAGTTCTCTCTTCTTAGCAGCACAAGAATCTAAGACTACGGCCAAAGATTCATGATGGAAAATGTTGTCCACATCCAGAAAAAAAAATGTTGTCCACATTCCAGAAAGGAATCTGAAGGCAGATTGAAGCATATTGTTTCCTCTCTCTCTCTCTTTCTCTCTCTCTCTCTCTCTCTCTCTCTCTCTCTCTCTCTCTCTCTCTCTCTCTTTCTCTCTCTCTCTCTCTCTCATGTTTCTTCTTTCTTGTGGTTTCTCTCATTGGTTCTATTTCTTATATACAATATGACTAATATGAAAATTTCTTATATACAATATGACTAATATACAATATACTAATATGTACGTGTCAGGCCTATAACCAGTTGCATGCTATATTTGGGTGAGGGGAGGGGAGAGATGGGAAGAACATGCAGAACTCAAGATTTTATGGAAGTGAATGTTGAAAAGGAAAAATGAATAAATTAAAATTTTAAAAATATGTTTTTAATTGAATTCCAGAATTTTGTCAAATGTTTCTGTTGTATCAAACAAATATTCTTTCAGGAGATATGACTCATTCAACATTTTAGATGTTAAATAAGAGATCCAGACTTTCCCACCAAAGGTATGCATAAGGCCTTTTGGTTTCGGTGGGTGTAGGTGTGTGGATCAATTAGGAGAGATCAGTTAGGAGAGAGGATGAGTTTATTTTCATTCCTATACTAATTGATAAATCATTAAAACACTTAGGAATGGGTTTTGTTCCTTTTGAATCCTTTAGGGGACAAAAAAATTATTTTGGAATTCTCCTAGCAAAATGATTTTGCAGTATTCATGATTTATTACTAAACCTAAGAAACCAATGAATTCTAACTTCTCTGGCTTCTATTTGGAAATAATAGAAGCAATTAAAAAATTTTATGCAATGTCTATACATTTCAACCCCTCCCCTTAAAATTAGATGATGTATGTAAATGTATTACAATATTTTTCTTTGCCTCTCTTCTTTCCTTCTTCCTCTTGTCTTCACTCCCTTTCTTTTTTCATTCTTCCTTTTTTTACTTTTCTTTTTCCTTCATTCCTCTCTTTCTCATTCCTCCCTTTCTCTTTCTCTTTTTCTTTCTTCATAATTCTTTCTTTCTTCATAATTCCATCCCTATAGAGTATTTTAAGTTCACAAACTTCCTCCAGCAATGTAGGTAAGCACATCAACTGTAACGTAGAGCAGAAAAGATTTTCTTGGATTTCTCAAAAGTTGTAACCAGTCCAAGGACATACAGTCAGTGTTTACCAGGGGCAGTATTTGAATTGAAAACATTGCCAATCTTATTAGTCCTCTACTCACTCAACCACAGTACCTTTAAATCTGAATAGAAAATACCATATAAATTCCAGTTATCTCTAGCCTCGATCTCCTTCACTTTACCTCCCTATTTTATTTTCTCCAATGGAAAAAGAACATTGATTGGTAGCCTGAGCTATTTAAGTTTTGTTTTGTTTTGTTTTGTTTTTAGTTATCTGCTTAATAGGTCACTTTTCTACACAATGTTTATTTGATTATTTCTCATTGTAAACACAGAGTAGATAGCCCAGAAAAGCCCCCGATAGTACTGCTGTTACTTCTTTCCTTCTCAGTTTTCTTGGTGTCTGTCCCCTTATGAAATAAGATTCTACTATTAATGAACTTGAAAAAGCTTAGGTAGAGTGGGTGGATAACATGTATAATTAGTCATGGAGAATTCAGAGATTAGAAAAGGAAGAGCCCTTAAAATCTGTAATCCAAAGAGAGAAAAAGAAATCCCAGGGAAATAGCCTCACTGCTTATATGTGTCAAATGGAATCATGTTCCAGAAAATGGTACTCTATTTACAGGAGCATTACTATTTTAATGATCATGACACCTAAGCAGACATTGCCTGGTATAGGCAAACATAGTAGTGGGAAAAAATGCAAAGAGACAAACTAAGGGGAAAAAAAATCAGAATTGAAAGATATCTCAGCCACCAGCTCTTCTAAGCTATATGAGAGGAATTACCCTGTTATATTCTAAACCTGACTCAGACTAGTGCCTGATAATTTATATAAAATAATGTACCTGCAAGTCATTGAAGGGTTAACAAAAGAAAGATTTACATAATAGGAGGCCATTCAGTAACTTAAGCATTGAAAACCTCTTGAGTTGATTCAGCTGAGATAAGTGCACATTGAAATTTACCCTTCAAACATCTAAGAGTTGATCTGGAGCTCCTTGGTTCTGCATTTTACTGAAATAATGAGGTAGATATATCAACAGTCTGACTCCTGATTCAAACAAGTTTTAAGCACTGTCAATACTTAAAAAAAGAGCCCAAATTGCACTGGGTTAGTGATTAGGATATTGTTCCTATCAGACTCCAATACAATACATCAGAGAAATAAGCAATCTTATATTGTCATCCTCTCATCTCTCTCTGTCAACAGTCACAGATTGATAGAATTTGAGAGGTAGGAGGTACCTCAGCAAGCATCTATTCCAACTCATACAAAGATTGTCTACCATAACATATACAAAGCATAGGTATCTAGTTCTTTTCAGAAGACTTCCGCAGATGGTGACCCCATTGTTTCTCTAATTATCACATCTTTCAGTGCCATGTTGCCATTGAGGACAGATAGCTATCATGTTATTACTGAGCTAAAGCCTGTATAATCCCCCTACTAAATAAACAAACAAATGAATGAGTGAATAAACAAATGAATGAATGGATGGATGGATGAATGAATGAATGAATGAATACATGAAGAAGCAAATACAAAGGATTTTCAAGTGTCAATATTATTGTGGGAATCAAGATGTTGGGGCAGCAGGAAGAAGTTTTTCCAAACTCTTTTTCGTTCTCTAAACAGATCCAAAATTGTGCTAGACCAAATAATGAATAAGGAATTCAAGTAAAATTTACAAGTCATATATTTTTTTTTCCTATTCGAGATCAGTATAGGTAAACAGACAATTCTGTGGACTCTAGAGATTAAATCCATCTAGTATTCAGTAGGTGGAACATCATAGTACAGGGAGAAACTGTGCACCAAGGAAAGAAGAGGTCCAAAATCTAGCATGGAGGAAAATAATCTTGAGAAGGGTAGAGCAATAGCATCTGTCTCAAAGCTCTGAAGATCACTACCTAGTTCTATGACACATATCTGGCAATTACTCAGGAGGGAGAGTTGAATCCAGTTCTGATGTACTAGGTAAGGAATGGTCATGGTTCTTAGGCTATATACTGAGCATAGATAAAGTGCAGAAACACGCAGAACCGCTGACCCCATAAGCAGAGTAGAATCTCATTTTCAGCCTAATCTGAAGCCTGCAATTTAATAGGCAGCACAAGATTCCTAAACTAGATAGACTTTCACTTCTATCAGTCTGAACCTTTGATGAATTCAGCTGTAGTCTACTGGAAATATAATTCAGGTAAGTCAACAGGTATATTTCTGACATGCAAAATAATTCAGGAATTTTTAGAATGAAGATCAGAAAAAAATTATAAAAATATTTCTTTTAAAAAATAGAACTGGGAAAGTAGAAGATAATGATTTTATGAGACACCAAGAAATAATGAAACATAATGCAAAGAATAGAAGAAAATGTGAAATATATCATTAAAAAAAGACAACTGAACTGGAAAAGAGATCCACAAGTAATAATTTAATGATTATTGGACTACCTGAAAGCCATGATTAAAAAAAAAGAGTCTAGACATCACATTCCTAGAATTATTAAGAAAAACTGCCCAAAAATCCTAGAACCAGAGGGTTAAATAGAAATCTAAAAAGTCACCAATCCCCTCTTGAAAGAGAATCCCAAGTGAAAACTCCTAGGAATAGCATGCTTTGTAAAAGTCCATTTTGGCTATTTGTACCCAGAGTAGACTGAATGATTTCTAATGGTCCTTCAATCTATACACCTATATGATTCAAGGAACCAAAAATTATAGATATAGGAGAAAATTTAAACTTTATCATGTCTGACCTGGGGATTTAACAAAATAAGAATCTTAGTCTTAGGACAATTATATGATTAGCCTAAGATTCACAGAACCAGAAAGAGGTTGAGAGGGACAAGAAAAGTTAGAGTTTCCATTTTTTATTCATATTTGACATGTAGATATTATAGCCTGTTCTAAACGTGACACATTTTCCCCCAAAAGACATATATACATAAACATATACACACATGTATTCACATTTTCAGTGTAATGTCAATTATGGGTTCCATAAAGAACAATTCCATAATATGTTGATAATAATAGAACATCCTTCATTTTTTTCATTCATTCATTCGTTGTTTAATATATGTGTGTGTGTGTGTGTGTGTGTGTGTGTGTGTGTGTGTGTATTTAAGATTCTATTATATTCCTGGCTCTTTGCTACAGGCTAGGATACAAAATAAAAGTAACAAAAAACAATAGCAACAGCAATAACGACAGACTCTGCCCCTACTATACAGAGTACTGTTTGATCAAATGGGATATGTGTATCTAATATGGTTGGTTTTGACCATTGGCCTTTTGCCCCATATTCAGAAACTTTGATGTGTAATGTAGAAAGTAGATGTAGAGCTGTTAAACTAAATATAACGATTCAGCCTTGCCCAGTGATCTTGTGAAAAGTGAACAAGACATTTATTGAATTATAAAGAGGGTTTAGTCACTGGCGGGTCCAAAATAAATGTCCATGTACCCGAGTGACCTTTAAAAACTGTCAGATGGGTCTAGTGTCAGTCTGTTAATGTGAGTCTAGTCTAGCAGTGGTATTGTGGAGGAGAAAGCCAAGCATATCTTAGAAGTTGATGGTGGAGCTAAGTGTTTTTTCTCTCTTCTTTGACTAATTAACTGTAGAACATAGCGGCAGTGGTACTTTTCCAATAGAAGACACTTCATCCAGCAATTTGAAAAGAGTTTTTGGAACAGTTGAAATGCATCCAGCAGGGAGTAAAGACACACATCCTGCAGGCACAAAAAGGCCCAGAGAGGAAGTTATTCAAGGGAGGCAGCTTTTTCAAGGGCTATGACCCCTAACAACAGAGAATTGACTCAATTATGGATTCAAGGAAGAACTAGTCCTTGCAACAGAGAAGCAAGCTGCAGAGAGGAGGACTCCATGACGTGAGAAGGGCAATCAAGTCCCTGCTGTAGTAGACTTGGAATTGACTTGGCCCCATGTGTTCTTTAGGAGCCTGCCTCACTAGTGCCATTATCCCAATGTGTGCTCATTTTTCTGAAAGATGTTGTTGGATGTGTGTGTATGGATGTGTGTGTGTGTGTGTGTGTGTGTGTGTGTGTGTGTGTGTGTGTGTGGATGTGTGTGCCTGGGTTTAGAGGTAGAATATTTTGCAGCTGCTGTCCTTATTATGCAATTTTAGCAAATGCCTTAGTTGCGAGCTACTTGAGAACAGCCAGTAGGCTGACTGTTCAGTTCACCAGGAGTGGTTCATAAACTAATGAGCCATACTAATTAGAGCCCAGATCCAAAGGCTCCATTGAGAATCTATTGTAGTAACAATAGTATAGTAGTATTCCTCTGGGAGAGGAAGCAGAGAAAATCTGAGAGGAGAGAGAGAAAGAAAGAGAGAGAGAGAGAGAGAGAGAGAGAGAGAGAGAGAGAGAGACTGACAGACAGACAGAAACAGAGACAGTGATAGAGAGAGAGTCAGCGACAGAGAGTCAGAGACAGAGACAGAAACAGAAACAGAATAGCTAAGGATATAGCATTCTTGAAATATGGATATTATATAGATAGTCACATGTCATATATCTAGTAGTATATACATGGATGCATGCACATATGTGTATGCATGTATATATATATACATATATATATACACATACATATTCACAGAAATACATGCATATAAATGCATTGCCAAACTTGTCAATTGCTCATGTTATTGTCATCACCATCATTAATTGTATATTACTTGTATTACAAGTAATTTGCTGTTATTCGGTTATTTAATTGTTCCTCTCTTTGCAACCTCATTTGGCAATTTTTTTGTCAAATATAATGGATTGGTTTGCATTTGGAAGCTGATGCAAACAGAATTAAGTGACTTGCCCAGGGTCATCCAGTTAGTAAAGGTCTGAGGTGAAATTGGAATTCAAGAAGTTGAGTTTTCCTGACTACAGGCCCAGTACTGCATCCATTTACCACCTAACTGCCAGTAGCACTAGCAATATTACTCTTATTGTTATTATATCTAATACAATCTAATAATATTCATAAACAAAAACACAAGTATGGATATGTTGATGTATACATATAGATATTTATAGATACATATACACATTTATAACTCTCTCCATCCTTTTCTCTCTCTTTATATTGATCTATAGCCTTTATTTCCAGCCCTCTACCTACATCTACAATTCTATTTTTATTGTTTTTTTATTTTTGGTAGAAACTTAGAGAACAGTATTTTCACTATTGTATGAAATAATGTCTCAATTAGACAATTATGATATCCTAATAAGTGGTCTTTATGATTCCTGGCTGTCCCATCTCAAATTTAGCATCTTTTAAATATGTCAAAAATATTCCCCCAAAAGCACAATCATGATCTTGCTAATTCCTTGTTTAAGTATATTCAGTGGCTCCTTGTTGCCTGTAAGAGAAAATGCAAATTTCTCCAATTGACATTTAAAGTCTTTATGTCCCTCCCTTCTGTGATTCCAACCATAACAAACTTCCTTACTCTGATTTGGCAGCCTTCTCAGTGTGGAATTCCCCTAGTCATTGGGACCTTCTCATATTAGACTGTCTCTCCACTCTTCTAGCCCCCTTTTCACATTGGAAAGTTCTTTTAGGAGGCCTCTTTTTGAGGGTGGGTCTAGACCAACCATGCTTCATTCTTCTCCTTGCTGTGCTTCATATTTTTCACAAAATGCCAACTTTTCTCTGTGGAAATATCTTCTCCATCCCCTTCCACTTTTCAACTCCCTTTTATGCATCTTCTTCTCTGATTAGAATATAAGTTCCTTGAGAACTGAAATTCACTCCGTTTTATTTTTATCTGCACCCCTCGAACATGGCCTGTCTTTTGCAATATAGTAAACACTGAAGAGCTACTTATTGCCTACTTTCCCTTGTCCTTGCCTTACCTATCCATATTGATTTCATATTATCATCCATACTGTGTGTCATACATAATGAGACTCAGTTGGTTCACTGGGCCTGAGCATTCCTTCTCCAGTACCCCGTATTCTATTCCAAATGTTTGAAATATTCTTCCTCCTGACTTGTACTTATTAGAGACCCTTGTATACATTAAAGTTTGTTTCAGTCATTCTTCCATGAAATTTTCCTAATCCCCTTAGTTCCACAAAGTACTATTTTCTATACTTATCTATTTTATGTGTTGTGCCTTCAAAGAGATGACCCCCAAACACAGTTTTTGTTCATTTATCCTGACTTCCTAAAATGGAACATTATGGATGACAATATTTAATTAATATTAGTTTCAGTTGTCATTGAATTGAATTTAGTTGAATTGTAGAGTATATAATTTTCATACTCTTTGATATTTTTGTGAGATTGCAATGAAAATGCTTACATGTATAACGCCTATATATTGATTCTCAAATCCTGGCTGAGGAGACTCTAGATCACCTACCTCCATAATAAGTGGGAGGAAAGAATCAAGACTGAAAACAATCAATATTAGTTTCAACATGGCAGGTCAAAATACAGAACTTCTTAGACTTAGGAGTCATAATGCTCCTTTGCAGGTTCATGCAAGGCTCTTGTAAATGACAGATTATCAAGGAGGTAAAGCACATTCCAATTTGAAGGGCAATGACTGTGAAACAGGCACTCCTACACAGTCAGAAATCATGGTTAGCAAGATATTTAATATCATCACCAATTCTAAACCAAGTGAACTTCCTCCCTCTCACTGGGGACTATGGACTTATAATTTTGCATACAATGTGGAATGTGGTTAATATGTATTTTGATATTGGCTATTGTATATGTATTATATAAATCTATTTTAATATAATATGATAGGATGGAGCAGGATAAGGATATAACATAACATGATATGCCATGATATAATATGCTTATATATAACTTACATATATGTATATTTCTTGCTATTAGGAGAGATAATTGTATAATAGAAAGTTATTTCAATTAATTGTACTCTAAAATAGATTAAAATTGGAAATGAAAAAGAAAAAGAACATTTGCATGTTCTCGTAGCAGGCAGGAATTAACTGAAAAGATAACTTGGTGCTTTGACATAGTACCATCCTCCTATATATAAAATAGTAAATTCACTATCAGAAAAGCATAATTTTGTTCAATATGCTAAGTCTGCAATATCCATTTTTTTGTCCTTTTCTGTAATCCCTTGTCTAGCCATTTTGTTGTACATAAGATTAGTGCTGTATATGTGAAGATATAATTTCTCTAAAAATAGGCAGTGGAAATCTCTGATCAATAGAAATAATTGATTACAATGAGCCAAGTGCATGATTAGAAATGAGAGAGTCTGTGTTAGAATTCTGACTCTGTCATCTATTATGATATGTTAATATTAAATTTAACATATCTGAGTTCAAACTTCTTCAGTTATAGATAGAAAAATAGAAAGTTATGATAGTTATCAATATTTAGAACTAACTCATAATATTTAATAATATATCAGCCTAATACATAGTATGTCATATATGAAATTGTCTATATTTCATATGTTAAATATTTATATAAAACATTAAAATTGTTGTATAGAGCTAGATGTGCTCTGACACTTTTATTTATAGGTCCACAATCCATGTTTCCAATAATGGAATTGGTCAGTGTGATGGACAAGCTTGTGGAAAAGACTACTTTTCTCCATAGTGACATGTTCATTCAATGTTTACTTTACACTGCAGTAAAGTAATTTTGCTGTCACAGTTTAACAAAAGAAACAATCTTTCACATACACATACACATGAATAAACAAAAGCCTTATATTCTCTGTTGGATAGGAAAAATCCAATATTTTTCTTTCAATTTGACAAAATCAGTAATAATTTTATAGCTTTTTGTTGTTGCTGTTCATTGCTTTTACCCAAAGGACAAAAACAGCCTTTAAGTAGATATAAATTTCTTTCAAGAAATTGATCTCATGTACTTTTCCTTTCAAGTCAAAGATCTTGTTTTTCTAGTAAATATTGTGTTTAAACTTTTAAAGTAAAGTTGTTTCATCACTTTGTTTTTAACTTGAACTCATAGAGTAAATTAACCCAGACCTGTTATTCCATTAAAACTTATTCTCAAGAGTTTGAAATTGGAATCTTCCACAGTCATTGTGAAAATTGTTTCATATTCTCCACTGCCAATAAGTTTTTTTCTTTACATTCTTGTACCCTGACCTTTCATTCATCTCTGGTCCCATACATCCATTCCCTTCCAAAGAGATTCACTCTGTTTTTCCACTGTAATCTGAAGATAATACAGCAGAGAGGAAGTCCACTTCTTCCTGGACCCCTGGTCACTTCTTCACAATTACTATCATTCACACTACTATGGCTCAGGAGTCAAAGGTCATATCCCTCACTGCTCTCTTCTCTTTTGATCCTACATACAACCATCATTATAGCATGTCAAATCCTTTGCTATAATGGATCTTGAATTGACAATTTTCAGAGTCAACATTCTATTGCTACACTTAAAGTTACTTCCTAAGATACTCAGACCGCTTGCAACCTATGGTAAAATAATCTTAATGAAGTACTTGTCCATTTTCCTTCCCTGTTTACTACTAGACTTTGTGTCTAAAAGAAGAAGAAAATATAGAAATCTGGAAAGATCTTTAGGAAATAAGACAATATGAAAACTAAAATGAATGAATTAATGAATAAATGAAAAGTATTTGCTAAAAGTTGATTGTGTCGAACAATGGGCTAAATTCTCAGAAAACAAGTGCTTAAGTGAGACATATCTTTTCCTCAAAGAGCTTATTCTCTCATGGAGCATGACATTGCAGATAAGAGAATGATGCTCAGGAAAAGAAGTTATCATCTAGGAATTCACAAGTCACAATGGTGGCAAATAGAGCAATACACAGTTCACTGACGTGCCCTTTCCTGAAGCAATGATAATTGTTGGAAATGATGGGAGGGCTTGTGAACATTAGCAGTAGAAACTGAGTTTAACCTTTTGAGTTTCCCATTGAACTATCGAATAGATAGAGTCAAGTTCTTGGGACACATTACATTTGCAAAAGTAAAAAATTGGGATACGTGTTTCAAAGTTATCCTATATTTTAAGCTTTAATGATAAACTTCTAATAAACAAATAAATAAATTTTAGAAAATCAGAATCAAAGAATTGGAGAATTGGAAGGGATCACAGGAGCCATCTACTCCAATGTATACCCAAGTAAAAATATCCTCCGTAATATAACTAACAAGTATCTATCCATCCTCCACCAAAAGAACTCCAAAGATGTGAAGTATATCACCTCTCAAGACCGTTTAATGTCTGTAGAGCTCTTACTGTAATTTTACTGAAATCAGGCTAAGGTTAGTCTTCAATAAACTTTACCTTTTGCTCTTGAATCTGTCTTCTGGAGTTAAGTATACCAAGCATAATACCTCTTGTGTCTTTCAAATACTTCAAATTAGCTATCATTATCTTCTAAGTCTCTTATTCATTAACTATGGTGCTTACATCTTAATAAAACATTCCAGATGGCATCTGAGCAGGAGAGAAAGCAGAAGATCTTTCACACTACTTTTGAAAAATACGAACTTTTTAATGCTATGTTCACATTGCTTTTTTTGTGGCTACAACTAATACCACTGACTTATATTGAGTGTAGAGTCTAAAAATAACACAGATCTTTTTGAGCCAGAGAATTTTCTCATTCTCCTTTCCTCATCCTGTACCTGCGAACTGGCTTTTTGACCTGCAATCATGAGGCCTTCCAGTTATCCAATTTCCATTTTGTCTTTCTGATTTCAGGCCCTCATTTTTGCCTGCCAAGATATATTAGTATTTTAGTTGCCATCCAACAAGTTAACCCTCCCTGTCCACTATGGTTCTTTTATACATGTAATACACATGGCATCTATATCTTGTTCCAAATCATTAATAAAAAATAAATTTTCACCAACATAGGAAAAAAAACCTCTCATTATTCCATTATATAGATCTTTTGAAAAATTTTCTATTAAACTATTAACAGTTATTAAATCAAGCCACTTAAGTAAGTGCTGGATATGTATAGTAGGATTAACACCTATATTTCTCCATCGTATATCAAACTGGCTTCCAGGTAAAATCAATATCTATTAGCCTATTCCTCAGAGCCATCTGAGATCAGGGGCCATAAATTTTTTTTTGTTTTTGTTTGGTTTGTTTTTTTGCATACTTGTATATAATTTTCTTATAACTATTCTACATTTCACCCAAACTAGGCAACTTTCACAAAGCTCTCACAATTCGTGCTACATTTACAAAATATTTAAATGCAGAAATATCCTATCATCTGCTCTTTTCTCTCCTATAACTATCATTTATATGTTTTTTAAAAGGTTTATAAAATATTACACATGCATTATCTCACTTGGTCCTCAAAACATCCCTGTGAGATTGGTATTATAGATAGCACTATACTAATTTTACAGATGAGAATACTGAGGGTAAGTGAAGTTTAGAAATTTGTCCATGGTTATATGATTAATAAATGATATGGGTGAGATTTGAGGCCAGATATTTCTGCCTCCACATCTATCCATTATACTCTACTTCTTCTAAACAAATATACTACTAAAATTATAATAGGCCCCACAAGATTCTCCTTGAATACAAAACAATTCAGATAGAGCTGTTATTCCATCCATGTGAATGAGCCCTGATGGATGCAGAATGTGCCTTATCTTTGTATTTCTACCGTGTAGGCCTCTTTCCCAGGTCTATCCTGGGAATAATCTCAATCTAACACTTAGGATTAAAGATTTGAACTGGAAGGGAACTTTCATCTCCACATAGTACAAAGCCTTTGTTATATGATTAAGGAAAACTATGGCCCAAGAAAGGGTTGGGTTTCAAACTCAAGGTATCTATCTTCAAAGCCTTTCTTCTTTCATCTTAACTATAGAGATACTAAAACAGTATATGAGAGAATAAATATTTGCTAACAGACCAAAATATCCTAGTCACAAGGTGGTAACATAAGAAACATAGATTCCATGATATAAATTCTGAAAAAAATAATTAAGAGGGTAGCAGGTAGTCGTTATTGCATTTTTAAGGAAGTTTCACCTGGCTTCATGTTTGGATTTTTTTTCTTCAGATTTAAGAAAAATAAATTCTATGTTTACATAAAAATTATAGCCTCTAAGTAGAGATGATGCTAAATTCTAAAGATGGAAAGAAAAAAAAGAAAAAAACAAACAATACTGCACTTTGATGAATAAGAAGGCAAACTTCTCCCAAAAAAGCAAAAGAGAGAGAGAGAGAGAGAGAGAGAGAGAGAGAGAGAGAGAGAGAGAGAGAGAGAGAGAGAGAAAGGCAAACTTTGTAATCAGATTCACACTCAGACATTGGAGAAAGTCAGTGGGAAAGTACAAAGACCTCTGTTTCTTGTTTCCAAGGACTTCAGTTTCTTTCCAGCTTCTTACAGTTACCAATTGTGTGTTCTTAGGCAAGTACCTCAGCCTTCATGGGTCTCACTATCCTCAGTCATAAAATGGGGTGCTTGGACTCAGTAGCTTCTGAAGTCTGCTCCAGCTCCAGATCCTGTGAAATATTTCTGGTGTGATACATGAGTTACCTTTAACTAGAACTCACAGAACCAACATTCAAAGAAGAACTAAACCCATCTGGGCCTCTCCAAAATGTACACTGTTCAGAAAGGCTTTAAAGAGAAGGAAAATTAAGCCGCTTCACAATTTGTTACAATGATATGGTCCCAGATACTATTTTTATGTGTGGCAATTGTCATCTTCCATATGTTACTAATTATAGTTCTTTGATCAGAATTATTTAATCATATAAAATTATTTACTGTAAAATTACTACCAATACTTGCCTTTTATTTAATTAGTTCAAGGACCTACTGTTAATTCAAATTCCTGCAAGCATGCAGATCAGCAGTGATGTAGTTAGATAGTTTCCTGAGGCACTGAGGGGTTCAGGGAGCTGCCTAAATGTTCAGTCATCCATTGTCCTGGACACCCCTGGAACCCAGGTTTTGTGATTCAAAGGACAGCTCTCTACAAACTGAATGGATCTTGACTATACAATGAAATTCCTCATAAAAGAAGCATCAGTTTTCTGCTGTGTTTAGTATATGATCAAAAAATACTGCAGATTACATTCTGAAATATCTTACAAGTGAAATAAAAAAGGCAGTACAGGAGAGAGAAAAGACCAAAGAAATTTAAATGAGGATACACTGGTTTTGACCCCATATAGACTCACTGTATGACCCGGGGCAAGTCCAACTCATATAAGGTATAGAGAAGGAAGGTAGAATGTCATATAAGAAGAAAATTGTGGGCAGATCCTTGGAATTGAAGTCAAAAGATCCAGAATCACACCTCACCAATACTTGGTGTTGTGACATTGGCAAGTCCCAATCTCTTTCATTCTCAATTTCCTTCTCTGTCAAATGGAAGGACTTTGTGAATTGGGTTAGGGATTCCTGAGAAAGAGGGGATCAATATTACTACCTAGGAAAATACCTCTTAATGTGGACACACTCGATATAGTGGATTCTGACAGTGTAGTATTGACTTAAAGCTGGATGGAGAGCATCTAGTCTACTCCTTTAACTTTCAAGATAAGGAATCTGGGACATAGAGATAGGGAGCTGAAAGGCAGAGAGTGTCTCAGGCAGATTTACACAGAAAAGAAGATGAGTAGAGATTTGGACTTAGGCCTTCTGATACTAAATCCATCTGGTTCATTAAACTCCTGCTCCCTTCTTCTGCACACTTTCTTCTTTAATGACTTTAGTTACTACTATGCTTTTATTTCACCTGTACTTACTCTTTTTTAAGAAGCATCGAGTTATTGTCAGCTATGTTATTACAGTTTATATTATTCTAAATAAACATTTCTATTAAAATTAGTTCTATTGACATAGACATGTGTGTGCTTATATATGATGTTAGAGTTCTTTCCACTTCCCCAAATTAATTTGTGTATTATCTAGGTGTATATGTTCCTGCCAAATCAAATAAAACCTTTTGAAAAATGTTCCTTCAGAACCTCAGACTAGTGACAGTGGCCTGTTTAGGCTCCTTACACTAGACACTTCATCTCTGTATTCCACATAATTTCTCTGCCTGTCCCTCCATGCATGGAATTCTCTCCCTCTTAATCATCTCTTGATTTCCCTAGCTTTCTTCAAGTTCCAGCTAAAGCTTTATCTTTTATAGAACTCCTTTCAGGGTCCCCATCAATTTCTTTGCTTTCCTTCTGTCAATTATTACCATTTTATCCAATCTGTGGATTGTTCATATAACATAATTGTTCATATGTTACCTTCTACACCCATTACCCTTTTATCCCATCACTAATAGATGGTAAGTTTCTGAAGAGCAAGGCCTGTCTTTGGCTTCCTTGGTGTTCTCAGGATATAGCAGCATGCCTGGTACATAGTAGGTGCTTAAAAGTGCTTTTGAATGACTTACAATGAGTCATTATGACTTGTTTTTGTATGTTTCATTTTTCTTTCCCTTTCAGCTTTAGTTCAGTGACTCACCACCTATTTCCTCCCTTATTTCTGAAGTTCAAATTCTTTTTCCACTCATAGCCCTATTGCTGACCTTCTGTACTCCCCAGGCCATGCCTTAGCTCTTGTCTCTTCTTGGAGGTCTTCTCTTAGACCTTAGGCCTTCTGTACCTGGAGCATCCAGTCACCCCATGACTTCTTACCCTGGAATATCCCTCTGTCAACCCTCCCCCCTCCTCCTCTTAAGGAGCACCTTTTCATCTCTTCATTTTTACTGGGCCCCGGATGACCTGCCTCAGTTTGCCTCTGGGATCTTGTCCTTTCTTTGCAGATTTCCAATGTATATCACCATGATAGGTACTTGGCCCTTACCCCTGCCCATCACCTTTTCTTTACTCTTTTATTTACTAACTTCTCTTTCTACAATATAAGCTTCTTAAAGGCACAGACTGTCTTTTTATTTTTATTAATATTCTAAGAAATTAACACATAGTAGGTGCTTACTTTACCCCCCTGTAGTGCAGAGAGGCAACTATCAAATGAAGAGGAATTATACAAAATTAATTTTGGAATTTGTTAATTGCATACTATGAGTGAGAAGGGACACTGTGGGGCAGCTAGGTGGCTCGGTAGATTGCCCAAACTGGAGTCAGGAGGACCTAAGTTCAAATTTGTTCTCTGACCCTTATTAGCTGTGTGACCCAGAGCAAGTCACTTAACCCTGTTTACCTGTTATTTCATCTATAAAATGAACTGGAGGAGGAAATAGCAAATCACTTCAGTGTCTTTGCTAAGAAAATCACAGAGTCAGACACGACTAAAATAAATGAAAGCTGGTGTAGCAGCAAGCATACTAGCATACCCAGGATGGCTGCTAGCACATGTTCCTAGATCTGCTTTTCTAAAGGAAAGCAAGTCAAAATGGGTTAACAATCTTGCTTTAATCAAACATATATCATTTACCTAGTTCATGGGAAAAAGTTCAGCATGCTGAACTTCAGAGAATAAAACAGAAGTTACAGGCAGACAACAAATACAGATAGAGAAACAGATCAGCAGACAGACTTCCAGCTGTATGACCATTACATCCATACCTAGTCAGTTACCAGAAAGGGAAGCACCAACATCTGGGTTTTCAAAGCCAGGGGGCTCAAATGCTGCCCAGAGTCTTGTCTGGTCAAATCACACAACATTTATCAAAGTGAACCCCAAAAACAAAACCTCACATAAGGGTATATATAGCCTTCTCCTGAATCAGAGAATGTTGCAACCCTCATGTCCCACTGCCGAAACACAAAGCAACAAGGTGTGGGCAGCCATGAAAAACAAGCCTCCTGCCACAAGCTCCATGTAACCACATTCAGCCTATTAGGGTGCAAAGTGTATTTTCAAATCAAGGAAGGTTCTCAGAGTCACTTAAGCCTATCAAAGGGTCTAGGGGCAGTGAAGATGTTTCTAATCCCATTCCTGTAACAGTTGGTGAGAAAGTTTGTTTGGGGAATGATTACAGACTGGCTCTATCTTTCTCTCTTTCCCTTTCTGTCTTCTCTCCTTGTAGCTAACTCTGCCTTTCTTTCTCTGTCTCTGCCTCTATTTCTTTCTCTCTCATCAATCTGGAATCATACTTACTAGTAGTGTGACCCTGGACAATTCATCTAACTTTCATTTACCCCAAATGTAAAATGAATATCATTACAGCCATACTTTTCAGGGTTGTTATCAGTATCAAGTGAAATAATTTTTATAAAATGTTTTTAAAAGTGCTAAGTACTAGGAGACACCTTTAGAGATGCTTATCCCTGCCCCACCTTCCATGTTCACAGGTAAGGAAGGAGGGCTATGATCACCTCTCTACCTAAGTTGATGAGAATTTCCTGAAATGTATGATAAGGTTTTAATGTGGTAATTATGGGCCATCACAGGCACTCATTTTATTTAATGTAAACTACTTTCTCTGTTCAAATTAAAGGGAATGACCTCATTTGATGAGGAAAAATTCAGCATATCTTTACAAAGATTAAATAGATAAGCCTTTTGAAAATCCCAAACCAGCAGCCATAAATGAAGGAGAAAAGAGGGCACGTCTGTGTTAGGCAATAACTATTGGGAGGGAATGAGGGGAAGAGGAAGATTTCTCTACTTTATCCCATCAGGCATGTTAGTTTTGAGACGTGGCTTCTTAATAAGTAAGACATATTACAACCAGTAAATAGAGAAACATTTAAAACCTTAGATACAGAGAGGTGGTCAATCAAGTAAAAAAAAAAAAATCAGAGAATAGGGCCCATGGAAGCTGAGACAAAAACCAGTTATAGACTCAAGAGGAAGCTGGCATTAGGAATTGAGATTTGGGCCCATGTTTGAAAGAAAGGACTTTTAGGGTCTATATTTCCATAGTTGTGAGGTGATACATTTCCATATGTATCCACAAATTTGTGTTCTACTCAAATTCTATTCTGGTTATTTTTCACTCTTTCCATAAGCATTATATTATCTGTATTCATGAAAGTAAGCTCCAGGTTTCTAGGAAGGGCAAATTTTTGGTAGTAATTATTTTTTATATACCATATTATGAAATTCCTTTCCTAATAGCTTGTATCTATTGGCCAGATCTTTTGGAGAAGAGAATGATTGGGGGCTCATGAGGTCAGCACTCATTAAGAAGGCTAACCCATAGGTTTACTTCTGAGATCTTAAGTAATGGAAAATTTCCAGGGACAAAAACAAAAATTTCAGTTTGACAGAAAAATCTAGTAGAAGTGTTGCTTATGTATTAGAGATGATGAACAGAAGAGATTTTACACAACATTATATTAGCAAAAACAATTATGGTGATAATAATCACAAAAACCCAGAGATTTTATTCCCAGGGAACTTTCACAAATTGTCATGCCATAATGAAAAATCAACTGGCATATTTATCTTCATCAGTAAAGATATGAAATTTCAACTTTCAAAGCACTCAGCTCAATCAATGAAGTACAGAGCCCAATCAGCAGTGAATCAGAGAAAAACACACAATTAAACTCGCTCAGTAAAGGGTGTTCTTCATTAATAGATTAATCTGAAATGTCGAGTGAATCATGCAGCTATTATATTATGCAATGTTATAAGCAAATTTTGCACTAGGCATTGACTTGAAAGGCATACAGTTAAAACCAATGAACTTTGCAATGCCACCATCAAATGATGGCCATGATCACCAATAGGAAATTAGCTGGTGAAGTCATAATTTACTTCATTGATTCATTCTAGCTCTGACCCTTGAGCTGCGATGCATTTCTTCAGAGCAATTGAATTCAGCTTACGTGGATAAAGTACGTTTAATATAAATGACACTGTACTAGGAACAAGGGAAACAGAACCTACTATTTTGCTGCTCAGAGTAAAGTACTGTGCTGCTAAGCTTTTGGTAGCCCTGGACATGATGTTCACTTAATTTCAAAACCCATATTTCTTGGAATAATTTTCAATATTTATGACATGTATCTGGTAAGAGAGTATTCTATGAACTGAGATACAGTGTTAGGTTCATCTCCATATCATCAGACAGGTATCTAGTTATAACTCAAGGGGACAAAGCAAGGGATCTGAGAATCAGACAAATTTTGCATCTGACCAAAAGAGACTAATATGAATTATCTTTAAAATTTTGGTGGTTTCATCCATGGTCGCTGACATTCCCAGTTGAGAGTTCTATGCCTCTAGACTATGAAGTCATTTATAAACTTCCAAAATGTTTCCCTATAAAATCATGAAGATATGCTTTGATCCATACAAATCTCTGAAGTGGTCCTGTTACCTAAAAATCAGAGAGGTGATGCTCAGTGTGAAAAATGAGACATTTCTTCCATTTATTTATTTTCTTTTTCTTTTTGGACTCGGAGAATGAGGAAATGTATTTTTTTACTATGCATATTTGTTGATAGGATTTTTATTTTTATTTTATTCCTCCCTCCCCTGTGGTGTTGGGAGTGGAAGGGAAAGAAAATATATTATTTTTAATTTAAAAAAAATAAAAAGGAAAATCTTTTGTTTTAGCCAGATCTGAAGAACTATTGAGAATTTTTAATTAAAGCTTGAAAACCCTGTCTAACAATAAAGCCTTTACGAAGAAGACTTTTTGTGCTTGCCTTACCAAAGAATAGTAGTTCAGTTGAGTAAGAAAGAGCAGCACCTGAGTACTTTGCTGGGCAAAATTAAACATTACCCAAAAGGTCACACTGAAAACAAAGCCTGGGAGCTGACACTATTTGGGAGCAGTAGGAATTGTCAGAGCTGGATGGAAATCTTTACATTCCCAAAATGTACCTAGGAATTTGCATAATCTTTTAGAAGAGTTGGAGGTCTGCCCTTTGGAGAGGATTTGTTTATTTTCCCCTTAATTTTTTTTATTATTTCTTTTATTTATTTTCTCCCTTCTCAAATACTCCCTCCATGGCCTTTCTCAATCAATTAGACATCAGATGCCAGCTCCCACATAAAGTCTTTTCTGATCCTCTTAGTTTGCTTGCTTCCTATTTAAGTTTTTTATTATGACTATTAGACAGTTTTTTATTTACATTTTTATGCACATGTCATTTTTGTTCGATGTAATGTAAGTTTCTGGAGATGACGGGATTCCTTTTTTTGTCTTTCTATTCTCAATACCTAACTGTCTTGCACATGTCCCATCTTTAGACATTCAACTGTGATCTCCTTGATTTGAGAGTGCTAACAATCCTTGATCTAAATTCATCCATGCTTGCCCACCTGGTATAACTCTTGTGCATATCTTACAATATGTTGCCAATAGAGATTTCTCTTAATTTTTCTTGATATCATCAGAGCCCCAGAGGGGCCTGCTAGCTGCCCAATTATAACCTCTTTTCTTGACATAACATGAGTCCTTCTAATCTGGCTCATACAATTCCTTGATGACATCACTTACTCATTATATTCTTCAGACTTCTTCATTGGTTATATTGTGCAGCCCAATCATACCCAACTCTGGACTACTCCATTTTCTTCTGAGTTATATTAATTCTAGCTTGTTTAGAGGCAATTATAGTTTATGTTGTGCTACCATTTAGCAACATGATAAAATGTTAGTATTTTTAGAAATGATTTTTGCTATCATAGAAATTGGAAAGTGAATAAAAGAATTTTAAAATGTCCCAAGATTATCCATTTTATTGTCTTCTTCATGTTCAATTCTGAACTAAATATATTGTCTATCTGTCCTGTTGTTCTTATTTTTCTGTGCCAAAAGATCAGTACTACGGATGTTCATTCAAAGACTAATTGAAATCTGGGCAATAGAATTTCTTCTTCCACTTGGTCTTTCTTCCTTGTTAATTTACTCTATCTTATTTCCAAGAGATTATGCAATGTCCTGGGACTTGATGTAAGAAGTTTACTGTCATCCACAAAGAGGCAGCTCTGGAGTACCATATCACCCACAAGAAAACCATCTTCTGCATGGATTTTTCCCTGAATATCCCCCCCAAAGTGTTTAATATATTCAGTAAAGATACATATCCCAGTTTTATGGTTCATATTATGTTTATTACTGGAGGATCGAAGAATAAGATTCTATTGAACGACATGGTTTAATTAGGAAATATTTGTAATGTGAAAACAAAACACATATATAAAACTTTTAAATCGGAAAAATAAAAGGGAGGTCACATATAAAACAGAAAAGATTATTTAGAAAATAAAATTAGAAGCGTGTCAGTTAAATTAAGTGTAAACTTCATGCCATGAATTCTCCCATTACCACAGGACTCTAAAGAAGAAAATAAGGATATTCATAATTAAACTTCACAGTTCAATCTGCTAAATAAATGCTTCATCGTTATTCAGTTTTTCAGTAGCAAAGTCTTCACATTTCAAATCCTAGTAGAAAGGTGGTCTATTTGAATTAGTAACAAGTAAAGTGAAAATAGAGGAAATAGTGGAATGTGTATCTTATTCAAAGTGGGGCTCCCCATCTGCTGACTGCTGGAAAAATCTTTAACAACTGAAAAAGCACATTCTATGCCATATTCTAGAATGTTCAGCCTAAACTGAAAACAGTGTAGTTCAAAGAACAAAAGGGAAAGAGGAGTAGAGGATGAGATGTATGGAATGTGAACAACAAATACCAAAACTGATATCCTAAAGTTCGCCTCGATGGAAGGAAAAAATAAAGTGCAAATTTCAAGACAAATCTGAGCTAGGCAGCATGACTTATAACAGCTTCTAATAAGGCACTAGATGAAATATGACCTGTACTTGAGTAAATTGCTATTCCTCCTATTTTTTTTATTATTTGAAAATTTAATGATCATTAAAAAAATTATATCCCATCCCAGTGCTTGTTTCTCAATTTTCTGTTGTTGTCTCCTAAAGTTGGCTTCAGGTGGTATTCAGAATAGCATGGCATCATCTTGGATTTACACAACAAACATATAAATACAGTTAAATAAATGAACAAGTAAATGAAAGACAGGGAAGATGAAAATATGTATATGGATATACATACACATATGATTTTGTGTGTATAAATGTAAATTCATTATATATATATGCACACATATGTATATGCAGTACAACTCACAAATATGAAAATTATGTGTCATCTTTCATTATCATATATATGTGAATGTATACACATATATATGCAATGTGTGTATATATATATATATATGTCATCTATTATTATTGCAGTGATAAATTTCATTATCACTCCCAGAACAAAGAAGGCAACCTCATCAACTTTACACTAAAGTGCCATTGAGGGGCAATGGAGATTCTATAATGACATAAACTAAAGTCTATGTTCCACCATTCCACTGCACTTGTCTCCCCCAGAGACTTGCATGTCAACTCCATTTAACCAATTAAGATGAATATGCTTTTCCAAAGGGATATCACCTATAGATATTTATCAAACATACGTTACAAATGTTTCTACTCAACATGTGTGAGTATCATATCTACTGTACTGTTTCATTCCTCAGTGAGAGGGGACTGAGACTTAAGTAGCTAGTTGTACCTGTGCTATTCCTGGGGTGGGTCATGAACTATTTGGCCTTTTGAGTACTCTAGCATGAACTCCTTCTCCCAGATTCTGCTAAAATCTTTCACTACATTTACATCATTGTGTTTCACCCAAGCTGCAGCTTGGTAGAAAAGAGACTGACTGAATGCTGGGGCTCTGGCAGTCTAGTTCCTTTATGCCATAGACCTAGCTATGGTATACAGCCACTTAACACTTCTTATCTACACCATATGTTTAGCAGACCAAAATAAGTACGAAATCCCTGCCTATGTTCCTAATGAGGGATTAGAGCACTTTTATTATCCAACATTATATCTCTGAAGGAGTATATATACTTCAACATTATACCTCTATCCAGACTCCACAGCTTCTTCCATGTGGAGAAATGCATGAGCTCTACCACATTGTTGTTGTTTTTTTTTTTTTTTGTCCATAAGCATTTGTTCAGCACTTACTGTATACCAGGCTCGAACTAAATTGGGGATATACAAATTCAAATAAAAAGTAAATCATTGCCCTCATGGGTTTTGCTATCTAATGGGTGAAAGTAATACAGAAAGAAAACTGGAAAGCAGGAGAAAATGGGGAAGAAAAGGGCAGAAGGTATAGGACATGAGTATATGATGTCCAAAGAAGTCCCAAAGTAGTGTAACTTAGAAAATAAAGACTGTGCTGAGCCCTCCTTAAGTGGAGGTCTTGAATTCCCTGACTTTGCCCTTCTTTTACACTGTTCAGTCAGACAGCAAAGACTACTGAATAGATGTGAGAACCAGACAAATTCACTTATGCATGACAATGAGATTTTCCAATAATAAGTTTCTATGCATGAGGAAGTCCAAAAAAGTCCAAAAACAGTGGAGCTGGTGAAAAATCAGGTGCTGCTATCACCATCATCATCATCACCATCATCATCATCATCATCATTGCCATTGTTATTGGTTGATGAATAGGCTCTTTTAAGCTCTCAGGTTAAGCGTATACAACTTTCTGGTGATCTTCCCTAGAGCTCTATACAGTATGTGAAAAGCAGTGGTACATTTAGGCTGACCTGAAGTCATCTCTTACTTGGAAAACAATGCTTAATTCTCTAAATTCTAACCTTCTCTGGCCAACCATCTTTTGCTATGAAGTGCCCAAAGGATTGAGACAGAGGATCCCTGAGATCCAATTTGAAGTGGATTTATTACCGTGGGACTGTTGGGGTACATGGTTACCCAAATCAGACAGTGGGTTGGCACAGATCATGTGCCAGTTTTTAAAGGTAACCAGGTTATGTAAGCCGAAACTACAATCAGTGATTGGTCAGTGTACACTTGAATTTCCGGCCAGCGAAAAGTTTACCCTAGGCAGAGACAAGAGGCCTAGGATGGGGTGATTAGGAGGGTTCAGGATGGAGACATATGGAGATCAGGTGATGATTAGGAGGGGCCAAGGATGGAGATATATTGAGATCTTTAGAAGGGGCTGAGGACATCCGGATCAGGTGATTAGAAGGGGGCAGGGGACAAGGGGTGATGGAGAATTTACCATAGACTAAAATTCCTGCTCACTGATCAGTTGGGGGAGGGAAGGGTGGAGTAGTGTCCAACAGCTGAAGGCTTCAGTCAGTCAGGTTGGCTGTCTAAACCCTTCCAACTTTTAAATTCTAAGAAGTTGTATTTTACTATCTAAGTATTTATAAGTAGTATTTGATTCTGCTTTAAAATATTCATTCCTTACTTAAATCATTTTTGTTATATAATGTCATTAAAAACTTCTCATGAAGTTATAGGAACCTATGACACTTTGCTAAGTACTAGTGTCACAAAGAATACAAAACACAGTCTCTGCCCTCAAGGAGCTCACATTCTAATGCGTGTTAGACAATATGCAAATAACAGCACGTTCAAGAAATTTACTGTGAAAATGTAAAGTGATCTATCAGAAATGGAGCTGATGGAGAATGGGACAAATGAAAAGCCTTATGCAGAAGATGAAATTTGAGGTGATACATCAAAGAAGTCAAGGAAACAACTAGGGAGTGTGAAGAAAGAAAGCAGGAAAAATTGTGCAGGTTGGGGGAGGGGAAGGGCGGCAGTCACCGCAAAGGTACAAAATGGAGACATGGAGTGTTACACTGGAAAAGCAGTAAAAAGGGTAGTTTTGACAGAACATAAAGTGGGGAGAAGGGAATGGAGTGTATGAATATGGGGAAGATAAGAAGGGGCTAAGTTTGAAGAGCTTTAAAATCTAAGCAGGGGATTTTCTTTTTGATCTTGGAGGTATAAGGAGTAACTGGAATTTGTGGAGTATCAACTGTTGTATGACTATGCTTGTACTGTACAAAGATGAGTATCAGTAAACAAATTGAAGACATTTAACTTGAAGAAAAGAAAACTCAGTAACATGTGACTTTTGTTTTTCAGTCATTTCAGAGTCTTTTTGACCCCATTGCAGGTTTTTCTTGGCAAAGATACTGGAATGCTTTGCCATTTCCTTCTTCAGCTCATTTTACAACTGAGGAAACTTTGGCAAAGTTAAGTGAATTGTCCATTGTCACACATCCAATAAATGTCTGAGGTGACATTTGAACTTAGATTTTTCTGATTCCAGGCCTGACACTCTATTCAGTGCATCACCTAACTGCCCACACTATTCTTTAAATATTAAAAATGAAAGGTGGAAAATGAATTTATTTTCTTTTTTCTATTTAGCCACAAAAGGCAAAACTGTGACCAATGGTTGTAAGTTTCTGAAAGGCCATTGTGGGCTTAGTTTTATTTTTAAATGTTCCTAAAATTGTAGTCATTACAAAGGGTAATCTCTTCATTCTGCAGGTTGCAACTTCCCTGTTATTAGAGGTATTCAAGTCAAGGATGAAAGATCACTGAAGGAGTATACTTCAACAGGCATCCTTTTTTATGTCGCCAAGACTGATGCAATGACTACTGAAGCTTGTTTAGATGCAAAAATCAATCAGCAAACATTCAAGGGTCTATTAAGCAAAACTTAGAATTAGAAACCCACACTTCTGATTCAATGCCCTTTATAATTGACTATTTTCTTTCCAGATTATTTTCTTCTTTAATACAACAATAATTATGATGGTCCAAAAATATGTGGTCATTAGACTGTAGGACCATAGATATAGAGGTAGAAGGAAACAGACGTCATCTATTATTGTCTCATTTTTTTTTCAAATAAAGAGACAGAGGCTCTTGGAGGTTAGATGACATGTCTGGTTTCACATAGATGCCAAATTACAGATGCAGGTTTTGGAATAAAGTCCTTTATTCACTCTGATATGTTGTTACCAATATTGATTATAACTTTCAAAAACTTACAAAAATTACAAAATAACAAGAAATTTTGGAACAAAAACTCATGAGTAGTAATATTTTTGTTCATTGATAAATGGAATTAAAAAAAAAACAAGGAATGTAGTTAGGAAACCAAGTTGCTGAGATAATGATGAAATACTCAAGTTTAGTCATGCTAATCTCAAGTCATGAAAAGAAAATTCAAATCTGAAAGTCAGAAATTCAATCATATCTCCAAATAGACTAGCTAGAACTCAATTGTGTCTTCAATAAATTCATCTACATGTTCGTAGATTACTTACATTTTAACTCATGTAAAAACAAATGCATTCATTCATTTAAACACTAATTCATATTTAATTGCTTCATTAATTCATTACATCATTTTTTCTGACTTACAATTCATTATAGTTGTACTGTTTCCTGAAATATTTCACAAAAATCTTTTCTATTTGTTGTTGTTTTTATGTTACATCTGACTCTGCATCACCCCAGTTGAGTTTTTCTTAGCAAATATTCTGGAGTAGTTTTTCATTTCCTTATCCAGATCATTTTATAAGAGGAAACCATGGCAAACAGGGTTAAGTGACTTGCTCCGGGGTCACAATGCTGTGAAAGTGTCTGAAAACAGATTTGAATTCAGGAAGATGAGTCTTCTTGACTCCAGATCCAGCATTTTATCCTCTTCAGGAAGCACTTCGCTGCATATTTCATACTTAGGTCTTTCTTTGTTTGTTTTTATTTTCCTAAAGGAGTTGATCTTCTTCCTCTATTATTTCCATTTCTTGTTTCCTTTTCCTTGTATTACTCATAGCCTTTTTGTGGAATTGGGTAATATTAGCTTGGAGTAAAATATCAAGTCAAGCCTAAAAACCAAAAACTCTGACTTCCATCAGAAGCACTGAAGAACAAAGAGGAAGTTCATTCATTATGTGTTTTTTTCTTTACACATCTCTTGACAGATAATTGCATCTTTGAGAGATAACTTATTCCTTTATTAAAAACTTTAGCAACAGAGAAAAATGTTGTTATTTTACAAGTGAATTTTATTTTTTCCAAGAGTTAAATTTCACAGAAGAAAGCTTGTCTTAGCAAGCCTTTTTTTTTTATTATTTGTGCTCAAGGTGGGTGGCTTTACTCCAAAAATTAGCCTTTAGAGCAGAAGGACAAACAGAAGCACAGTTAAGGTAAATAGTATCATTGATTTTCATTTGTTTTGACCCTAATGAGACTACATCTGAAATTCTGTGTTCAAGTTTGTGTGCTAAAATATTCTTTGACGCACACAATACTCTATCTCTGACTCTCTGACTTTTTGCTGAATGATCCCTATTTTTGAATGTTCCGATGTTTTTTCTCCCCCTTCCAACATCCTGATTTCAGTAGGTTCATTTAAGTTAAAAATCCAGCATTTTTCAAGAGGCTTCTTCGTCAACATAGTGACTTTCCTCTGAGATCACTCACAATTTCTGTTCTCTGTCTCTATCAGTTCTTTCCATTTGTACACATGCATGTTTTTGTTTGTACGTATGTTTGCACATGTGTTTGCATATGTACATATCAATGCACACATGTGTATGTATTTATGTATAATATATGGAATATATGCACGTTGTTCTTAGCAAATATTCTGGTGTAGTTTGTCATTTCCTTATCCAGATCATTTTATAAGAGGAAACCATGGCAAACAGGGTTAAGTATGCATGAAAATATGCACTATAATATATGTGTGTCTAGGTGGCCTCAAACATTTAAGAGCTGTATGACCTTTGGAAAAATACTTAATCCTCTCTACCTCAGTTTCTTCATCTTTAAAATGAGCTGGAGAAAGAAATGCAAACCACTGTATTATCTTTGCCAAAGAAACTCCAAAAGGGTCACAAAGATTCAGACACTACTGAAAATGACTGAACAGCTACATATAAAAATATATGATTGCATGTCATCATCCCAACTAAACTGTGAGTTCTTTGAGAACATGTAATGTTTTCCCCCTTTCCTTACACCCTTATACCTTAGTATAATAACTGACACATATTAGGTGCTTAATAAATGCTTGTTTTTTAACATTTGTGATTTCAGCAACAGTTAGAGGGAGGTAAACAGAATAGAGAAGCATTTCAAGTAGACTTATCATGAGGATCAATTGAAGGAATTATGTATCTTTAGCTAGAGAGGAGAAGATTCCTATGGGAAATGCCTTGACAGTTGAGTGTCTCATGGACTGTCATCTAATAGTGAGAATAATATTGTTTTATTTGTCCCCAGATTATAAATCTTGGAACAATCTGTGGAAGTTCCCCAAAAAGACAAATGGAGTTGAGGTAAGGAGAAACTCTGATAATTAGAACTGTCCCAAAAATAGAAGAGGCAGCCTTGGGATTGGTCCCCCTCACCTAAGGATGTAACAGCAGGGTAAATCAGTCCTCATTGACAGTGTTGAGTATGATTCTTATTCATAAATGGCCTGGAGCAAAGAAATCATTAGTTCATTAAGCATTGCATTGATTTAGAGCTGGAAAGGATCTTATGGGACATTTAATCAAGTATCTCCATTTTACACATGAGAATACTGAAGCCCAAAGAGTTTTACTAGCATTTGTCAGTTCATCCATATAATAAGTGACAGTCTCAGTATTTGTACTCAGGGCCTTTGATTTCAAAATCCAGAATCTTTACATGGCACTATGTCCTTTAAATCTCCATTTCCCCCCAAAAAAAGTTTTACAAGAAGAAGGGGATCAGAGTAAAAAAAAAAAAAAAGCAACCTCCAAGGCAAGTAATGTATAATATAATTGGCAGGGCCTCCCCCAGAGTTCAGACCAAAGAAAAGTAAGTGTATCCAATGAAAAAGGAAAAATGGGCATAGGTGGCCACATCATTTTCCCCAAACCTTATCTGTGGCTTCCCACTGCCTAATAAAGTTAGATCTTTGCCTGGAAGTTGAGGACATAGAGTACAGCCATAGAGTATGGAATTAAGAGCCTTCAAGAAAAACCTTTCCTCCAATAATAAGTTATGCAATCATAGGAATGTTACTCTCCAAAGCCCCATTTTCACTATCAGTGAATGTGGATAATGGTACTTGCAGGATATCTTTCATAAAATTGTTTTAAAGAAAGTTCTCTGTAAACATTCAAGGATAAGAAAATAAGAGATTGTTTTATGACAACATATCATGATCCTAAAGCAAACAAAGAACAAAATACAACAAAATGACATTTTTCTTCTCCATGCATTCCATGAAACATTTTTACTGTATCTCTGTAATGGACATAATGCTCAACAACATTTATTCTAATAATTGATATATCTAATCTCTCTACTAAACTCTAAATACCATAAAGTCAGTGATAAATCCTCAGCTCACCTTTTTTTTTAAATTTCTCCTACAGTTAGCCAAACCATATACTATACACACAGTAGATTATTAGTAAATTATTGATGAATGGATTACTAAATGAATCATTCAGGACATGGGGAGTTTAAACCTAAGTTAAGGGGCGGCTAGGTGGCGCAGTGAGTAAGAGCGCCGGCCTCGGAGTTTGGATGACCCGAGATCAGATCCGGCCTCAGAAAATGAGCACCCACACATAAATAATGACTATCCGTATAACCTTGAGCAAGTTACTTAACCCCAATTGCTTTAAAAAAAAAAAAAAACTAAGTTAAGATGAAATAAGTTTGAAGAATGAATGAATGGAACCAAACAAGGAAAGTTTGAGCTAAGTCCGGAGAGACAAGCTTTTAATAAATGAATGAATGTTTGAATGAATAATTGAAAATGGAAAGGGGAAGTCTGAATTATGTCAGGATGGATTGGACACAAGTAGGTAGATGATACTGAAGTTGGTATATAGAGATGGATATGGTGTTGGTGGGAGAGGGAGGCAGGATGATTGGTAACCAAGGTAACCAAAAAGAGAAGAACTCAGAGCTATCACAAATTAACTAAGAGATATGGGGATGACAACATGAACCTCAGCACATCCTTTTTAAGGCAGAAAATACCCGTCAAACCTACTGCCTTTTACATTTTCAAGGAGTAAGAAAGGGACATGGGAAACCAGAGTTCTCAAACTGCCCAAGAGGAATAAAATCACAGTCCAAACAGATACTTTATTCATAGGATCATAAATCAAGAGCTAGAATCGTTCAATTTCCAATATCACTAAGTACTGATGAGACCTAGCACAGCATTCCTTTGGAGAAGGCCTGAACTGGATGTCTTATAAGGTAATCTATGACTATAGAGGCCAAAGGAGATGCATTTCTTCCTAAACAAAGAAAATGATGAAGGTAACTAGAAATTAGGATTTGAGGGTAGGGTTTATCCTTTACAAAGGAAGTGAGAGAATAATCTGAAAAATGGAAGAGAAAAGCCTTCCATATACACTCACTAAGAGCAGCCAAGTGGGTAGTATTAGTGCTGGTAAAACTGGGCTTTCCCCTTCAAATCTCTCCTCTGATGGTGAGTCTAGAGAGCTGAAAGATAAAACAACAAGGGAATGATGGTTGCTTGTTGTTTTTGCTATTGTTGCTGCGTTTGTTTTTTGCTTTTTTTTTTTTTTTATTGAGGGAACTAGCTCAAAGGGAGAGGGTAAAAGTGAAAAGGAAAGAAGGGAAACCTCATTCTTATCAGATCTTCCCCTCCTCTTACTTTAACTCTGTGTAAGTAAATGACGCTCTAAGCACATCCCTTTGTTCTTTTTAAGACTACATCTGAGAGATCTATTGATTTCTTTTCTCATAAACACCTGTAGTTGATTCTGTTCTTTGAATCCCCCCCTTTGTCTCTTCCTTCAGAGAAAGATGACTTGGTGATGGGTTTTGGCTCTGGAAACACCCTTGAATCTTCCCACTTGATCTGGTGTTCCCCAGAGGCCAAAAGCCTTCCTTTTTCTTTTCTTTTTGGAGGGTAATTGGGGTAAAGTAACTTGTCCAATATCACACGGCTAGGTATTTTTTGTGTGTGTTAAGTGTCTGAGGCCAGATCCGAACTCAGGTCCTTCTGACTCCAGGGCCAGTGCTCTACTCACTGTGCCACCTATCCGCCCTACAGAACATTCTTTTTTTTTCTTTTTGGAGGGCTACTGGGGTAAAGTGACTTGCCCAAGGTCACACGGCTAGTTTTTGTATTCAGTGTCAGAGGTCGGATTTGAATTCTGGTCCTCCTGACTCCAGGGCTGGTGCTCTTTTCACTGTACCACCTAGCCTCCCCAGCCTCCCTTTTTCAATATGATTGAATCTCTGTTATCCTTAACCTAGCCTTCCATATTCTGCTATCTCCAGGTAGCCTTCAACTACCTCCCACCCATGATCCTATCAAAATATCTTTGACCAAATCTGTTACCCTTAAACTAGCCTAGCCCTACATTGTATGTTACCTCAGAATTGCCTCAGACTGTTTTTCACCTTTGATCATAGGAAAATACTATTCTTTTGGTTCTTGGAATCTGACCTCAGTCCTATCAAGATCCTCTTTAGACTCTTCCTCAAGATTCTCCCTAAACCCATCCTCCCAGACTACTAGATGGCCCTTAGACCCCTCCCACAATCTTTCTGTATATAAGATCCATCTTGTCCTTGAAGGTGCTTAGATCCAATCTGGCTCACACATAGTCTGTGTCAGATTGCTCTGGTTTGCTTTTCAATACAAGTGACACAAATACTTAGACTCCTTAAGATTCTACCCAATATGGTGATATAATGAAAGCCCAGAAGTAGTTCAAACCTTGTTTCAGCTATTGAAATTAACACCTTGTTTCAGTCTTTTAAGAAACAGAACATATGAATACAACACATTTAGAACCCTAGAACTTGTGAACTCATGGATAGGAGCTCATGACTATATGAGGAGAGCCCCAGGGCTAGAGACAGCAGGAACTGAGAAGAAGACTCTTGTGGAAGCAGAGTAGAGAAGAAGAAAACTTGTATCCTGCACTCTGTTTGTCCGCTCTGCCTGTGTTAATTATTTTTTAATGATGATTTTTACAGAAGTCCTGAGACCTTACTGGAAGGACTGAAAGAGGATTTTCTGGCTGTATGTTTACAGAAGTCCTGGAGGAGGATATGGGAGTTCCTGGGACTTTACTGATGATTTGTTCTGACTTCATGGACCTAGTTTGTGTGGCTGTGTGGATTTTTATGTTGATTTATGTTGAGTTCTCAGACCTTGTTGGTGGTCTGAGTTGATTTCACAGGCAAATAATGAATTGATGATGGTGCAATGTGTATGGATATTATTGTGGCTCTGTTAACCTTTGTCTTCACAGAAGCAGGAACTGTGAAGGAGTTGAGGAGGAACTGACACTGTGAGCTTTAATATGGTATGGGAACTGGACAAAAACTGGACAAGGAGCTGGCAAGGAATTGGGAGCTGCCTACCTTTGAATCTAGGTGAAAGTTGGATCTGGTACCATGGAAGAGGAACCATGGAAACTAAGACCCAACCTCAAGTCCAGCTGAAAGAAGACTTTAATTGGATATTGTATACTGACTGAGAAGATTGTGATTTACTTGTGACCAAGGGGTGGATGGCCTGTGTATTTTCCACTAACCCTTGAGAGGGTATTGAGTAATAACTAATGACTGAGTAGTGACTGATGATTGAATAGTGACTGATTTGTAACTTAGTTTGCCCCATGAGTGAAGAACTTTGACTATTGTATTTTGTGCCCATTAAGGAAGCAAGCTTCCTTAAGGATTATTGAATGATTAAGTTAGTAAGTGTTTGATTGACTAAATGATTACACTTTGCTCAAAACTGTGTAACTACTGTGGTGAAAATCTATGTGGCCATTTTCTGTGATAAGTTGTAACATTGTGAACCCTGTACCTTGATTTACTGTGAATGTTTTGCTCTGAGTTGTTATTGAATGGAGTGTTAATTATACTATGTAATTAGAATGTTAAATGCTGTTCACGGTAGCATTCTTCTGGAAAGCTGCTTGTACTTGGCTTTACACGTGAATATTTAATACATTTTGCTTTACTTTAGCTGAGAGAAAGCTTGAGTTAAATTCATTTGGCAGGACCTGGCCTATTGGTATTTTGAGGTCCTGAGCACCCCTCAAGCTCCATAATGGGACAATCTTTTTAAAATTAATTTGTAGATTTCAACAGTCATTTCCAAAAGATCATGATTTTTTTCTCCCTATCTTTCTCCCTATCTTTCCCTTACCCCCACCCAAATATAGCAAGCCTACTGAATACCCCTTCCCCCAGATTCTGCTCACTCTTATATCTTCCTCTATACACCCCCCCAACTTTCTAGGGCAAGATGGATTTCTATATCCCAGTACACACACACACACACACACACACACACACACACACATATATATATATATATATATATATATATATATATATATATATATACACACGTGTGTGTGTATGTATATATATATGTACACAGCACCCAAGACCATACAGGTCCAAGCAGATCAAAGCAAGAGCAATTACCCTCTAAATGGACACTTACTTGCCCTATCATCTGTAGGCCAGGAGGTCTGGAGGCAGACATGTGGCAGCTGCTGCAGCTGCTGTGCTCATGCTTCCACCACCTCTTCTCCCAGTGACAAGGCCAAGACTAGCCTCTTCTGTCACCCATTTCCAACAGAGTTCTCCACTGATCATTTACTTTATCTCTGGCATTTATGGTTGAGAAATCTGGAAACCACCACAGCTGCTGGTGTTTCACTATCCTGAAGGCAGCTCTGGCTGATCTCTGCTGGTAATTGGAGCCCCTCTGGGTCTGGGACCACAGGGCTCATTTGGGACTGCATGTGACTTTCACTTGGGGCAATAGACCCTTCCTATTGGCCTTCCAGGCTTCCTTAAGAGGCAGATTTGTCTTTTTCTGTCAGTTTGTGGGTTCTGTTGCTCTAAAATTTGTTTTGAGTTATATTTTATAGATATTGGAGGTGATTAGAGCAGGAGCTCAGACAAGTTCTTGCTTTTACTATTCCATTTTGGAATAGTACAATTCCACCACAAACAATGGGACATTTTTGAAGAGGCTAAGTAGAGAATGAAATTTTCTAGAGCACAGATGGAGCCTTATCATGCTGTTTGAGAATTTTTCACTTCTACCTGAATCACAATCATCAGTGATTCATAGGTTTCATAACCTCACTTTTATGGGCATAATTACTTTGAATTTGAGGCCTTTAAGTCTTCTTCCCTCTTAGAGCTTTAGTCTATTGGCTATATGCATACATTTACAATTCTTTTTTTTTATTTTTAGATCATTGTCCCTAATTTACCTTTCTAATTAAATAGTAAAGCTCAGGGATTCCAAATTATGTTTAAATTTGTATCAGTACTAGATAAGACTACACATTACAGTACATGATTAAGACTGAGCACATATAGCATTGACTTTTTACTAAAATCTCTAACTGTATCCTACTTCCTACTACTACACCCCACACAGCTCAATATTCAATGTCTTGGCCCTTACTGGTATTTAGCTGGTTATACTCTATTCCAATGAATCATGGAATAGCACACTCTCAGAAGAATCACAGTGGTGAGAGGCTTGAGTGGTAAGGGAAAATGCATTGTAGGTCTAATTAGCCTGGGCACATTACCAGCCACACCTCAAATAAGAAAAATGCCTTTACACAGGCTTCATCAAAGATATGACAAGAAAAGAAGGTGGGCTGCTCTCTTCGTGAGTAGGAGGACTAACAGATGGAAGGCCTGGGTGAGCTTCACTGGTATCCAGGGAAAATTAGAAGACCCTCCAGAAAGCTTCCAACACATTAATTGGATCTTCTATCTATGGAGGATATATTGAAATATATGGACAAGAATTATACCAGATGAGAGCTCTGGATTGGGGCTGAACTTGATAAAGAAAACCTTGGTTAAATCCCATCTAACTTATTTTTGGCTCTGAGCTCAATGTCCCGCATATTCTGGAATCTCAGTTTCCTCATCCCTAAATTGGGAATAATAATAAATAGCATACTTTCCTCACTGGGTTGTGAGGGCAAAATAAGAATTGTACGTAAATGACTTTGTAGAATTTAAAATGCTCCATCAACCTCAGTTCTTGTTTGTCTTATTATTTTTACCTATCCTGGTGAATAGAATGGCCACATGGACAAGATTGTTTATGCCTCAAAAGAGAGAGAATATGTATTTGAATGGTGACTGACAACTTTAGTTGAGTAGTTTGAGTGAATTTCACATGAATTCAATTCTTTTTGGCCAGAGAGGACAGAATCAGGTGCCCTGGACACATTTGAGAAGATTTGTGGTGGGCGTCAGAAAGGTAATAACTGAAAAAACAAAACATCCCCAAAACAATAAACTATGAGCAAGACTGATGTTCCCCATCTTTGCAGGCCTTAGAACAAAGACTTAGTTATGGTCAGTTGCCAGTTATGTTTCTGAGAGTTTTCTTTTCCACACATATGGACTACTTATGATGGTCACTGATTGATCTTTAATTTCAGAAATTCTGTGATGCCAGGATCTTAGCCCCTTACCAGGAAACGGGTTTATGTCACTGCACACTAGAATAGGAGAGCTGCTTCTTCCCTTATATTTTAACCTCATCACTTTTCACTTGGACACTCATACCCCAATGGATATCACCAGGCAGCTCTAAGAAACTGGCCAAAATCTACAAATGGCTTTGCCCATATCACATGATTCTCAGAGGCCCTGGAAATCATAATGACATTTATCTTGCTTCCAAATATTAACATCCATTGCTTTTGCCTGTTTGTTTACTCCAAAGATATACCAACATTTCCATTACACAAGTACAATGTCATTGGCACTGGATAGGGTGACAGTTCAGACAGGAGGCTGTATGTCCTACTAAGTAGCAATACATTTATATTTCATAGAATACATAGGGTCTGGGGAGAAGTGTTGCATTCATAAGGCTTAATGTTCATTCTACAGCTAGTGGGGGGGGGGGGGAGTGCAATAAAAAAGAACAGTGAGGGATTGGGTGGCCTCTTTTGTTCTCCATAGTAGATGTGATGTCAACTGGAGAAGGCTCTATTAGTTGGGGCCACTGATTCACATTTTGATGAAGGTTTAAAATGTAAATGAATGGAGAATGCCAAGGATGAAGCATCTTTAAACTTGCAACAAATCATTTTATATTGCTTGAGTCTTGGCTTCCATCCAAACACAATCCTGCCTTAATGCAGACAGAATTCAAGGGGCTTAAGAATAGCCAAGATCCCATGGTGATTGGCAGTCAGTTTAGAGGCAGCTGCCAAAGCCAAATTGATTTTTTTCTCTTCTCTTTTGAAGGACTCCAGATAATTTAAGCAAGACTAAAAATTTCAACACGAGTCTGTGACTTTTTTGATGATGTAAAAACATCCCCAGGAACAAGGTGATGTTTTACAAGGAAAAACAAGAGTGAATCTCTTGGCAGACTGATCCTGGCAAGATCATGGTGCTGGGACTGTTTCAGTGGCAGAGTCTGCTTAATAGCAGTCTATGTGATCTTCATTAGGTCATCACACTTAGAAAGAATAACCTCTAATGGCTCATGTCCAGTGAGATATTTCTCAAGCTTCTCCTTTTAAGAGCACCCATTCATCTCCAGAATTCAGAAGAGAGATAGATTTGCCTTGGGATCTCATTGGGCAAAGAAAAAAGGCACATTATTCTAGAGGTAGAGGGAGTTCAATTCAACTTTCAGGTCACAAAGACCAGAATTCCATCATTGTGGAATCACAATGCCTAAGTTCAAATCCCACATTTTTAAAAAAAAATTTCCCTAGCTGTGTATCCTTGGAGAAACGATTTAAAATTTTTGGTTCTCATCTTAAAAATGAGGGACTGAATTAGATAATCACAGGAATAAATGTCTGCTTGAGATCTATAAACATCACTGCTGCTGCTGCTGCTGCTGCTGCTGCTTCTGCTGCAGTCTTTAATCCTGGAAGAGGACTAAGACATCAATGATGTGATGCCATTATATGCAAGTGAATTGAATTTAAATAAGGAAAATGTGTGCAAAGTCACCAGGCTCACTTTCTCCTCTGAAGATATCTGGGTCCAGTAGTCAGATATGGATCAAGGGAACTAGAGACCTTGGATTTCTCAACCTAAGGTCTTTAAGAGGTCTCAATTTGACTGAAGCAGCACACATTCAGTGATTGAGACAATAAGAAATGAAGTAGCTCTTTTCTTGCTGGGCGGCTGGCTGCAAGGTGGCTCGGCTGCTGTCTCCGTGTAATCTGGATCCATCCTTCCTCCTGGAGCGATCCAGCCGAGTCTCGTCATCATGACCGAGCAGATGACCCTTCGAGGAACCCTTAAAGGCCATAATGGCTGGGTGACCCAGATCGCCACGACTCCCCAGTTCCCCGACATGATCCTGTCAGCCTCCCGAGATAAGACCATTATCATGTGGAAGCTCACCAGAGATGAGACAAATTATGGGATCCCCCAGCGGGCCCTCAGGGGTCACTCACATTTTGTTAGTGATGTGGTCATTTCCTCTGACGGCCAGTTTGCACTTTCAGGCTCCTGGGATGGCACACTAAGACTGTGGGATCTTACAACTGGCACTACTACCAGGCGTTTTGTTGGTCATACCAAGGATGTGCTGAGTGTAGCCTTCTCTTCAGACAACCGTCAGATTGTCTCTGGTTCCCGGGATAAGACTATCAAGCTGTGGAACACCCTGGGTGTCTGTAAATACACTGTGCAGGATGAGAGCCACTCAGAGTGGGTGTCCTGTGTCCGTTTTTCACCCAATAGCAGCAACCCTATCATTGTGTCCTGTGGCTGGGACAAGCTGGTCAAGGTCTGGAACTTGGCCAACTGCAAACTGAAGACAAACCACATTGGCCACACGGGCTACCTAAACACAGTTACAGTTTCTCCTGATGGCTCTCTTTGTGCCTCTAGAGGCAAGGACGGTCAGGCCTTGCTGTGGGACCTTAATGAGGGTAAGCACCTCTATACTCTGGATGGTGGTGACATAATTAATGCCCTCTGCTTCAGCCCCAATCGCTACTGGCTCTGTGCTGCCACTGGGCCCAGCATCAAGATCTGGGACCTAGAGGGCAAAATCATTGTGGATGAGCTTAAGCAAGAAGTGATCAGTACCAGCAGCAAGGCTGAGCCTCCCCAGTGTACTTCCTTAGCCTGGTCTGCTGATGGCCAGACTCTTTTTGCTGGATACACAGACAACTTGGTACGGGTGTGGCAGGTGACCATTGGCACTCGGTAAAGGGGTCGACCATAACTCAGATTTTGAAATAAAGACCTTAATTTCTGCCTTTTGAAAAAAAAAAAAAAGAAATGAAGTAAAAAAAAAAAAAGTCTCCTGACCAAACAAGAATTAGATAGCAATTTAAAATGCAAAATAGATAATTTTGATTACAATAAAATTAAAAAGCTTCTGTACAAACAAAGCTAATGTAACCAAGATTAGGAGGGAAGTGGAAAATTAGGAAAGAATTTTTACAACCTATGCCTCTGATGAAGGACTCATTTCTAAAGTATACAGAAAATTGAGTCAAGTTTATAAGAATACAAGCCATTCCCCAATGGATAAACGGTCAAAGGATATGAACAGGCAGTTTTCAAAGGAAGAAATTAAAGATATATATAAGCATATGAAAAATAATACTTCTAGGGTAGTATCCCAAAGAGATCATAGAAGTGGGAGGAAGACCCATACGTACAAAAATACTTATAGCAGCTCTTTTTATGGTGGCAAAGTATTGGAAATTAAGGGGGTGGCCATCAATTTGGGAATGGCTGAACAAGTTTTGGTATATGCATGTAGTGGAATACTATTGTGTTATAGGAAATGAGGAGCTATGGACTTCATATTTACCTGGAGAGGCTTATATGAACTGATGCTGAGTGAGAAGAGTAGAGCCAGGAAAAATATGTACACAATTACTGACACAACGAATATGTGATGACCAACTTTGATAGACTGGAATCTTCCCAGCAGTGAAGGGTTATAAGTCATCCCCAAAAGACTCATGATGGAGAGAGATGTCTACATTCAGAGAAAGAACTAGCAAGAACTGAGGTGAATCCAGATTGAAGCAAACTACCTGCTCTTTTTCTTTTTCTTGCTTGGTTTTGTTTCCTCTTTCCCATTGTTCATTCCATCTGATACAATCCTTCTGTATACCCTGACTAATGTTTAATATGAAAGTATTTGCAGATCCTATACTTGAATGTATGCTGCCATGGGGAGGGGAGGGGAGGGAGGGAGAGAAAATTTGAAATGCAAGTTATTGTGGAGCTGAATCTTTTAAACTAAAAGTAACAAACAAATTAATGAAGACTAAATATTTTTATTAGTCTCTTAAAAATAGATATAGGAAGCTAAGATCCTCGGGGTTTTGGCCAAAACAGAATAAATTGTTATTTACATTCATTATGAGCCAATCTGGAACAAAACAATGAACAAACTGGGTTTGGCCTGGCACTATTTTGTTGACCTCTTAAGAAGAGTCAGAGTGATTGGAGTTAATGGTGGTCTGTAATAGAAAACAAACAAATAAAGAAAAAAAAACTTCTCAGAGATTAAAATGTACATTCCCTTTGGACAGAGCACCCTCAAGTAAGGAAAGAAAGAAAGAAAGAAAGAAAGAAAGAAAGAAAGAAAGAAAGAAAGAAAGAAAGAAAGAAAGATACCAAACAAAGAGTATAAAGAAAGGAAGGTGTGTTGCCCAACTAGAAGTTTTGTTCCCCAGTGCACAGCTTCTTCTTTATTGTTGTTTGTTCTTCATTCTCAAAGAGGACTGTGACTTTAGTTAAGTGATGTCATGATATGCAAGTGAATTGGTTTTAACTAAGGGAAGGCTGTGCAAAGTCACTAGCCACACTGTCTCCTCCAGAGCCATCTGTATCCAGTGGAAAGATAAGGATCAGATGAACTGTACATTTCTTATTTTTTTCCTTTGTTTTGTCTTGTTTTTAGAGGGGGGAATGCAGGGAAATTTGGGTTAAGTGACTTACCCAAGGTCACACATCTAGTAAGTGTTAAGTGTCTGAGGCCAGATTTGAACTCAGGTCCTCCTGATTTCAGGGCCAATTCGATGTGCCACCTAGCTGCCCCTGGACATTTCTTGAAACTGTGGATGACCTACAGGTACAGACAAAAGAACTAATAGAACAGAAGCTCCTTGAGGGTAGGGACTTTCTACATTTTTGTCTTTGTAACCCCAACTCTTAGCAGTCCTGGCACGCTTGTTCTTTGTAGTATTGTTTCACAGATGGAGATGAAATTTTTCTAGTTGAAATAAATATATATATGGCTGAATATCTTTCAAAGAAACACATAAATGTGGGAGACTATGTGGCACATGATTGACCTAGGAGTCAAGAAGACCTAGATTTCAGGCCTAGTTCTGATAGATAATGGTGTGTTGATCAGGAGCTAATCACTTACTATCTCATTTTCTCCAATGGGCAAACAAAGATACACATATTAAAATGAAATACCTCTTCATTCCTAATGGATCTGAGATGTCAATGACTACAGGAGACTTGAATACTTAATCAGCCATATTAAGCAAACAATTGTTTCAAATAATCAACCGAAGTGAAGCTTAAAGAGCTTGAGAAGTCCTTTCTGTTTGTTTATTCCTTTCATATGGTTGCTTTTTAATTTATTTGTCATTAGTATAGAAAGCTTAATAAATGAAGAGGACCTCCTACATCTCCATTTTACAGATACAAAAATTGAGGATCAGAATGGTTTTGTCACTTGCGAAAGGTCACACAGCTCACCTGACGCATAGTGTGAGCCTAGGTCCTCCTCATTTCAAATCTAATGGCCTTCCTATGACAACATGTTATCTCTTAAGGAGTCACTACTTTCAAGAGTGAGACTGAGCTGTCTCAGCTGTCAACACACCCACAAAAGTCAAGAAATTATCAAAATGAAAATTGGTCTACTTTCAAAATGAAGGATTAACAACAATAACAATAATTGTCCAAATGACATATTAGTTACTACTCTAAATAATTAGAGTGTAAAATAATATACATTCATATGCATTTAATAATCATAAAAAATAAAATAGATTTCAGGTAAGAGATCCTAATTATCAGCCCCTCAAATCTACAATGTGTTTGTTCAAATGGACACTGGTAGAAATTCCTTGATCTTAGAAAAAAAAATCTTTAAGGTTTCTTTAATTTCCCCCATAATTTGAAGATCACTTCTAAAGAGGAACAGATTTTCCTAATGTTGCTTTCCCAAGTACAGCGTTTAAGATAATATTTGACCCCAATCCAAGATGAAAGGATTGTCCAATACTACTCAGAACATTGGACTTTAGGGCCATCCCCATTTTGAAAGTCATGTTGGCTCAATGATTCATTGTTTCCAGCACTGCTTGTTAATCAGTGTTGGGGGAGGCATCACCCAATCCTTTGATATTTGTCACTTAGCCAAATCACCTCCTACATGTTATCTTTGAATTTCTATCAGTAAATAGGCACATTCTTGCTACCTTGGGGAGGAATTGAGATATAAGTTCCCAACCTCTTTTCTTGATGTAGACCCATCTGAATTCTCTTAAAAGTTACCAATGAAAGGTAGCACGAATTTGAAACCATTGCAAAACTTCAGTAATCAGTCCATCACTGCCTTGTTGCCTAGACATACCTATGACAAATTCCTTTTAGTTCTCTTGTCCTGAGTTTCACCTCACTAATCAGGATGAAAGTAAAGAAGAATTTTCCTTTCAACAAACTTCTGCTATTAATAACTCCTGGCAATTCCCTTTGCCCAAACATTTGGTTGTAATTTATTGGAAGAATTTAAGAACATCTTTGGCTTATTTTTGACATCATAAGAAATACTTTTGGATTTTCTTTATTTCTCTTTCACTATCTTATTCTGTTTCTACTGAAAATCTCCTAGATGTTGGCTCATAGGATATTGAGTTGGTAGGAATCTTACGAAAGAGCAGATGACACAGAATCAAAAAGCACTTAATTTGGAGTCAGAGGCCCTTGGTTCAATCCCAATTCTACCACACACATTTAAGTCATTTCATCTCTCTGTGACTCTGTTTCCTCACCTGTGAAATATGGGCATTGACTTAGAAGTTCTCTTCTAGTTCTCAATTCATTTAATGTGGGTTTCTTATATTCTAAGCCCTTTTAAGTTTTTGAATAAGAAATAGTGATCTGAGTGGCTGCTAGGTGGCACAGTGAATAGAGCACTGGCCCTGGAGTCAGGAGGACAGTTCAGATATGGCCCCAGGCATTTAACACAGTTGCCCTACCTACCCCCCTCCAAAAAGAAAAAAAAAAGATATATAGTTCCGAAAAAGTAAATGGACTGGTCTAAGGTCACAGAAGGTTTAAAAAAAAGTGGATTTTCAAACCACTCTGTCTCTCTTTCTCCTCCTCCTCTTCCTCTTCTTCCTCCTCCTCCTCTTCCTCCTCCTCCTCTTCCTTCTCCTCCTCCTCCTTCTTCCTCTTCTTCTTCTTCTTCTTCTTCCTCCTCCTCCTCCTCTTCTTCTTCTTCTTCTTCTTCTTCTTCTTCTTCTCCTCCTCCTCCTTCTCCTTCTCCTTCTTCTCTAATACACACATATGTGTGCTCACACACACACACACACACACACACATACACACACACGCACGCACAAGGTAGTATATATCCAGATGGATATATGGGGCAGCTAGGGCACCATGTATAGAGTGCCAGACCTAGAGTCAAAAAGACTCATTTTCCTGAGTTCAAATCTGGCATCAGACACTTAAAGACAAGTGAGCCTGGGAAAGGCACTTAACCCCATTTGCCTCAGTTTCTCATTTGTAAAGTGAGTTGGAGAAGGGAATGGTAAACTACTCCAATATCTTTGCCAAGAAAACCTCTAATGGGGTCATGAAAAAATTGGACATGACTAAAATGACTGAATGTAATACATGCATGACATTTTAATGGATACATATATTTATAGCACCCTCTTAACTATAATATCCTGTCTCTCCTAAGATTCCCGTCAGCTTTAAATAAAACAATGTTAAGGTACTTGGCAAAGGTTACATAGCAAATGTAGTATGTATGGATAATAATGAAGGACCATGTCAGCCCTTACCCCCCCCAAAAAAGAGAAAAGAATCAAACATGCCTCTGTGTCATGTGTAGATTAACTTATGAAAATGCAGTCTGTCAATTCAAGTTCTCTCCCCTACTGACTTCTATGTGTCTTCTAGTCCTATTTGACATTATTCTCTATTCATATATAATATATTCCACTTATAATCTGACCTGCTTTTTATTGCCAGTATATGTCACTTGATTCTATCCCTCATCTGAATATCACATGTTCCATTTTACTATTTAAAGAAAAACTTTGGCCCTCTTCTTAGAGGTCTTTCCCTATGTTCTTATAATAGTTGGGGCTTCTCTCTCTCACTTGGACTTCTTTTTAAAAATTACTTTCAAAGGACTTCTTATTTGTTTAAAAATACAAATATACTTTCTCCCTCATTGAGTTCCTTAAGAAAAGGGCCTTTTTTCTGTTGTTGTTGTCCTTTTTAGTCACAGCACATAGAGTCCATAGTAGGAACTAAGTTTTGTTGAAATGAAATGATTCAAATTGATGTGTGTTGTAGGTCTCTAAGTTGTCCCATGATTATTCACCATCAACTCTCCCATTGTCCCATTCCAAGAAATAATTCAGATGTGAATCCTAGGAATTTATTTAATGTCCTCAATCCCTCTGCAACTTTTGTTTTGTTTTGTGTTTAATTTCCCATCCTTAATTTGGATTTTTGCACAACACGCTATTTAAAAGCAATGAAGATGACATTTTCACGTCTGTCTGTATTACCAAGCCCATTTGCATTAAAATAATTCTCTTCTTTCTTACTAGTTCAAATGTTCCCTGTTTCTTTTTCTCCTTACCCCAAAAGTCATAATTATTTCCATAGCAACCATGCAGGTTGTCAGAGACAGGGGATTTTCATTTCAACTACATCTTCCCTTCTCACAATTTGGGAGAACTTTTCAGAAACAAAAAGGTTTGTTTTAATGCAAATTTCCTCAGTATTGGAGAATAAGGGAAACTTAACATTGGGAAAAAATGCTACTTGTTGGGTTTGTTCTTTAATCATTGACAAAGAGAAATAAAAGGCACAACACAAAAATAAATGTCAAGAAACTTACCAACTAATATGCTTTGCTAATTCTCTTCCCTTTTTCTTGCTCTTCCCTGGAAACACCCATTTTTTTTCCTCATATAAGAACAAAATGTAAAACACTTTGCTATCTAAATCCCTCTGTAAATGTCCATTTAGCTGACTTTTGGGTGTTTAAACTCTTAATTAAGCTTATTAGAAATTCAATAAAATGAGTGCAAAAAATCTAAAATGCTAAAATTGAAAAAGAAAAAATGTGTTATACATTACTCAAGAGGTAGCATTGGAATGAGCAAAACCACGATTGTTTATACACATTCACATTTCTACAAAGATTTTCCTGCAATGATGGTGGTGGTGGTGGTGGTGATGATGATGGTGATGATATGAAGAAGAAGGAGCAGGATGAAAAGAAGAAGGAGGAGAGGAAGGAGGAGGAGAGGAAGAAGAAGAAGAAGAAGAAGAAGAAGAAGAAGAAGAAGAAGAAGAAGAAGAAGAAGAAGAAGAAGAAGAAGAAGAAGAAGAAGAAGGAAGAAGAAGAAGAGGAGGAGGAGGAGGAGGAGGAGGAGGAGGAGGAAAAGGAGGAGGAGGAGGAGGAGGGAGGAAAAGGAGGAGGAGGAGGAGGAGGAGGAAAGGGAGGAGGAGGAGGGAGGGAGAGAGGAGGAGGAGGGAGGAAAGACAGAAAGAAAGAAAGAAAGAAAGAAAGAAAGAAAGAAAGAAAGAAAGAAAGAAAGAAAGAGAAAGAAAGAAAGAAAGAAAGAACATGATGCTGGGAAAATTGGAATACAGTATGGCAGAAATTGGGTATAGACCATTATCTAGCACAATATACAAAAATCAAGGCTAAATGGGTGCATGATCTAGGTATAAAGGCGGATACTGTAAGCAATCTGGGAAAGCAAGGAACAGTTTGCCTGTCAGATTTATGGAGAGGGGAAGACTTTAAAACCAAACAAGAATTAGAAACCATCATAACATGCAAAATTAATAACTTTGACTACATGAAATTGAAAATATTCTGGAAAAAGAAAGCCAATGTAACCAAGATTAGGAGGGAAGTAGACAACTGGGAAAGAATTTTTTAAAACTATGTTTCTGGCGAGTGGAGCCAAGATGGCAGAAAGGAAGCTGTAACTTCTCTAAGCTCCTCTGTGAATACCATCACTAAACCTTAAAAAGCAAATCTGAACAGATTCTGCAGTGAGAGAACCCACTTGGAGACAGAACGTGGTAGAATCCAGCCCAAGAAAGTGCCCAGTGGGTCTGGACAGGGGGACCATGGAGCATGTGAGGTCTGTAAAGCTCAGGTTTGAGAGCAGACAAGCAGACTACAGGAGAGAGAGAAGAAGCCCCAGCCGGCTGACTTACCACGGACAAATCCCAGTCATCTCACAGATATCTTAGGCAGGGAAAGGAGGAATCATTGAAGCCAGGGAAGAGAGGGCTCATGGCCCCTAGCAGACACAGCAGCTTCTCCTGGGACTATCAGCCCCCAGCCTGGAAATTTAGAAATTGCCTGCCTGTATATGCAGGGGCTAGAATGACAAAGTAAATTCTAGTTGCTGCTACCCCTCATCCCTCCTTCATGAAGTAGAAAACCCAAAGATAATTGTCCCACCCAGATTAAAATCCTAAATTGGTGGAAATAGCCTCAGGCTTGGGAGTCTTCAAGAAGGGGTGTAACTGAGAAAGCCAGGAGTCTGAAGAGAAGAGAGGGAGGGGTCCCAATAAGCCCCACCTCACCTGACCAGCAAAAGCCTGCCTGATCTATAGCCCAGTGGTATAGAGGTAGAAATCTGAAGTGGCCAGACCACCCCTCCTCCACAGACTAGATACCCAGAGGCTACAGCATTCAAAGTCAACAACCAGGCCCTTAGCTCACAGCCTGAGAAATTAAGAAATAGGAAATCACAATGGGAAGGAAGGAAGCTGAGAAGGAGAAGGGGAAGGCAAGAAAATGGATCCAAGCTTATTATGTAGGTCAAGAACAACCAAAGACACAGGAAAACTTGGACTCTTTACCCACACCTGAGACCACAGAAGGAAATAAGAACTGGTCCCAAACCCAAATAGCATTCTTGGAGGAGTTTAAGAAAGATTTTGAAGACCAAATCAGGGAGGCAGTGACCAACTTGGAAAAAAGTTTCACTGAAGAAAACAAAACTTTAAAAAGTAAAATTAGTGAAGTAATTGGACAAAATACCTCCCTAAAAAGGGACCTTCAAAAACTAACCAAAGACTATAATTCACTAAAAATTAGAATCAATCAATTGAAACTCAGAATTTTATGATGCACCAAGAGTCAATCAAACAAAACAAGATGATTGAAAAATTGGAAGAAAATGTAAAATATCTCACTGGAAAAACAACTGAGCTAGAGAACAGATCCACGAGAGATGACTTAAGAATTATTGGTCTACCAGGAAGCCATGATGAAAAAAGCAACCTAGACAACATCCTCCAAGAGATTGTCAAAGAAAACTGTGCTGAGATCCTGGAATCAGAAGATAAAATGGTTATTGAAAGAATTCACCAGACTCCTCCTAAGAGAGATAACAAATTGAAAACTCCAAGAAATATAGTAGCCAAATTCCAGAATTACAAGATTAAGGAAAAAATTCTGCAAGTAACCAAAAAGAAACAATTCAAATACTGTGGAACTACAGTTAGGATCACATAGGACCTAGCAGCTTCTACAATAAAAGACTGGAGGGGCTGGAATTTGATATTTCATAGGGCAAGAGAGTTAGGACTATGACCAAGGATTAACTACCCGGCAAAACTGAGCATAATCTTTCAGGCAAGGAGATGGTCATTTAATGAAATAACAGACTTCCAGACTTCCCTGATGAAAAAGCTAGAGCTCAATGGAAAATTTGATCTCCAATTACAAGACTCAAGAAAGACATGAAAAGGTAAACAAGGAAAACACAGACTCACATAGGCATACATGCACACACCCACACTCATACACACATGCACATAACTTGGGAAGCAAAAAGAGCAAAATGTTTACATCCCTCTATGAGGAGCTGATAACTGTCAATATTGAAATTTTTATGATTATCATGACCTTCAAAAGGTTTATACTTAGATAGAAGTTGTGAGTATGAATGCACTAACTTGAAGACTTAAAAAAAAATTATTAAGGGGATCAAAGGGACTGTAATGGAAAGAAGGAAAGGATGAGATAGGAAAAGGTAAAATATACCATTCAAAGAGGCAAAAAAAAAACCACTACAGTAGAGGGGAAAGAAAGAGGGAGAGGCACATCATTTAAACATTATTCTCACTGGTTCTGGTTCAAAGAGGGATCAACTTAATCAATAAAGTTTAGGATTCTAATGTGAAAAGACACACAAATTCATTAAATAGAGGAAAAGGAAGGAGGGAGAAGAGCACTGTTTGAAATTTACTCTCATTGGTTTGGTGTCAAACAGGGAGTAACTTACTCTGATAAGTATAAAAATATATTGTGTACTAAAGACAGTGGGAGGGAAAGGGATCGTTAAAAAGAAGGAGACTAAAGGGGGAAATTAGAGGGGAGAGAAATAGTAGAAAGGGGAGAGGGTAGGTTAAGAAGGGGGTGGGGGGTAACCAGTGGGGACAGTGAGGGAGGGGGTGGTCCAAAGGGAAAACTTCAAGGAGGGGAAGGGAGAAGGAAAAAACAAAAACATAAGCAGGGGAGGGAATAGGATGGAGGGCAAGGGACAGAAAGTCATCATTACTGTGAATGTGAATGGGATGAACCCTTCCATAAAAGATAGGTGGATAGCAGAATGAATTAAAAACAATAATCCTACAATATGCTGTATACAAGAAATGCATTTTAAAACAAAGGGATACCCACAGAGTAAAGGTAAAACGTTGTAGTAAAATTTATTATGCCTCAGCTAAAGCAAAAAAAAAAAAAATCAGGGGTAGCAATCCTTATCTCAGATAAAGCAAAAGCAAAAATAGATTTAATTAAAAGAGATAAGGAAGGAAACTATATCCTGCTAAAAGGCACCATCAAGAATGAAGGAATATCATTACTTAACATATATGCACCAAGTGATATAGCATCCAAATTCCTTGACGAGAAGTTAAAGGAATTTGAGAAAGAAATAGATAGCAAAACTATACTATTAGGGGACCTTAATGCCCCCCTTTCTGAACTTGATAAATCTAACCTCAAAACAAACAAGAAAGAAGTTAAAGAGGTGAATAGAATTTTAGAGAGACTAGATATAATAGATGTCAGGAGAAAAATGAATGGGGATAAAAAGGATTTTACTTTCTTCTCAGCAATGCATGGTACAAACTCAAAAATAGACCATATACTATGGCATAAATACATCACAATTCAGTGCAGAAAGGCAGAAATATTAAATGCATCATTCTCAGATCATGATTGTAGCAGCAAGCACCCCAAAATCCCCAGGGTGGCTGCCAACACAGGTTCTTAGATTTGCTTTTCAAAAAGAAAGCAAATCAAAATGAGTTAACAAGCTTAATTAAAAAAAAAACACGTATTACCTAATTCAGGTGGAAAAGGTCAGCACCCCAAACTTTAGAGTATACAGACATATCAAACAGACAGGCTTCCCAACTGTCTAACCATTATATCAATACCAAATCACAGTTACCAGAGAGGGAAGCATCAACATCTGGGTTTTCAAAGTCAGGGGGCTCTCAACGACTGCCCAGAGTCTCATCTGGTCAAAGCACACAACACTTCTCAAAGTGAGCCCCAAAGCAAAGCCTTACATCAGGAATTATATAGCCTTCTCCTGGGTCAGAGAATGTAACCACCCTCTTGACCCACAGCCCAATCACACAGCATCAAGGTGTGATCATTCATGAAAACCAAGACTCCTGCCACAGGTTCCATGTAACCACACTCAGCCTATTAGAGGGCAGAGTATATTTTCAAATTAAAGGTTCTCAGAGTCAATTAAGCCAATCAAAGGACCTAGGGGCAGGGAAGATCTTCAAATCTGCATTTCCATTACAATGATGAAAGAAAAATTATATGCAATAAAAGGCCATGGAAAGATAGACTAAAAACTAATTGGAAATTAAACAATTTAATCCTAAAGAATGAGTGGAAAAAAGAAGAAATTATAGAAACAATTAGTAATTTCATTCAAGAGAATGATAATAATGAGACAACACACCAAAATTTGTGGGAAACATTAAAGGCAGCTCTTAGGGGAAGTTTTATATCTTTGAGTGCATACTTGAATAAATCAAAGAGAAGGGAGGTCAATGAATTGGACATGCAATTGAAAAAACTGGAAAAAGAACAAATTTAGTACTAAATTAGAAATATTGAAAACCAAAGGAGAAATTAATAAAATTGAAATTAAGAAAACTATTGGATTAATAAATAAAACTAAGAGCTGGTTTTATGAAAAAAAAACTAATAAAATTGATAGATCTTTAGTCAATATGATAAAAAAAAAGAAAGAAGAAAACCAAAGTATGAATGTCAAAAATGAAAAGGGTGAATCTACCTCCAATGAAGCAGAACTCAAAACAATAATTAGGAATTATTTTTCCCAATTGTATGTACATAAATATGACAAGCTTGGTGAAATGGATGAATATTTACAAAAATACAAGTTGCCCAGATTAACTGGGGAGGAAGTGAATTATCTAAATAACCCCATCTCAGAAAAAGAAATCAAACAAGCCATCAATGAACTCCCTAGGGAAAAATCTCCAGGCCAGATGGGTTTACTAGTCAATTCTATCAAACATTTAAAGAACAATTGATTCCAATACTCTACAAAGTATTTGAGAAAATTAGTGCAGAAGGACTCCTACCAAATTCTTTCTATGACACAAATATGGTATTGATTCCTAAATCAGGAAGACATAAAACAGAGAAGAAAATTATAGACAAATTTCCCTCATGAATTTAGATGCAAAAATTAAAAAAATATATATTAGCTAAAAGACTGCAACAACTTATCACAAGAATAATACACTTTGATCAGGTAGGATTCATTCCAGGAATGCAAGGATAGTTTAATATTAGGAAAACCATCAGTATAATCGATCATATCAACAATAAAACTAGCAGAAACCACATGATTATCTCAATAGATGCAGAAAAGGCTTTTGACGAAGTACAACATCCATTCCTATTAAAAACACTAGAAACTATAGGAATAAATGGAGCCTTCCTTAAAATAGTTGATAGCATCTATTAAAAACCATCAGCAAGTATTATACCCAATGGAGGTAAACTAGAACCATTTCCAATAAGATCAGGTGTGAAACAAGGGTGTAAACTATCACTGTTCTTATTCAATCTGGTACTAGAAACATTAGCAGTAGCAATTAGAGAAGAAAATGAAATCAAAGGAGTCAAATTAGGCAAAGAAGAGACCAAGCTATCACTCTTTGCAGATGATATGATGTTATACTTAGAGAATCCTAGAGAATCAAGTAAAAAACTACTTGAGACAATAAATAAATTTGGTAAAGTTGCAGGATATAAAATAAACCCACATAAATCCTCAGCATTCTTGTATATCTCTAATGAAATTCAACAGCAAGTGATAGAAAGAGAAATCCCATTTAAAGTCACTGTAGACATTATAAAATATTTTGGAATCTACCTACCAAAACAAAACCAGGACCTATATGATCACAACTACAAAACACTTCTCACACAAATAAAATCAGATCTAACTAAGTGGGAAAATATCAATTGCTCATGGCTGCGTTGAGCTAATATAAAAAATGACAATTTTACCCAAACTAAATTATATATTTAGTGCCATACCAATCAATTTACCAAAAATCTGCTTTTTAGAGTTAAACAAAATAGTAACAAAATTTATTTGGAAAAACAAACAGTCTAGAATATCAAGGGAATTAATGAAAATAAATGCTAGGGAAGGTAGACTAGCTATACCAGCTTTTAATCTGTATTATACAGCAGCAGTCATCAAATCTACTTGGTACTGGCAGAGGAGTAGAGCAGTGGATCAATGGAATAGATTGGCAACACAAGATCCAGCAGTTAATTAATATAGTAATCAATTGTTTGATAAACCCAAAGACCCAAGTTGTGGGGAGAAGAACACACTATTTATCAAAAACTGCTGGGAAAACTGGAAAATATTATGGCAGAAACTGGGCAGAGACCATTATCTAACACCATATACCAAAATCAAGTATAAATGGGTGCATGATATAGGTATAAAGGATGATACTGTAAGCAATCTGGGAAAGCAAGGAATAGTTTACCTGTCAGATTTGTGGAGAGGGAAAGACTTTAGGACCAAACAAGAATTGGAGAGCAGTATAAAATGCAAAATGGATAATTTTGATTACATTAAATCGAAAAGCTTCTGTGCAAACAAAGCCAATGTAACCAAGGTCAAGAGGGAGATGGGAAATTGGGAAAGAATTTTTTACAACCTATGTCTCTAATAAATGACTCATTTCTAAAATATACAGAGAATTGAGTCAAATCTATAAGAATACAAGTCATTCCCCAGTTGATAAAAAATCAAAGTATCTGAACAGGCAGCTTTCAGAGAAAGAAATTAAAAATCTCTATAAGCATATGAAGAAATGCTCTAAATCACTATTGATTAGATAAAGGCAAATCAAAACAACTCTGAGGTGCCACATCTCTCCAGTCAGATTGTCTAAGATGACAAAACAGTAAAATGACAAATGCTGGAGAGGATGTGGGCAAATTGGAACAATAATGCATTGCTGGTGGAGTTGTGAACTTATCCAACCATTCTGGAGAACAATCTGGAATTATGCCCAAAGGGCTATAAATAATTTCATACCCTTTGACACAGCAATACCACTTCTAGGTTTATATCCCAAAGAGATCATAGAAGAGGGAGGAAGAACCATATGTACAAAAATATTTATAGCAGCTCTTTCTGTGGGTGCAAAGAATTGGAAATTAAAGGGGTGCCCACCAACTGGGCAATGGCTATACATGTTGTGGTATATGCATGTAATGGAATATTATTGCACTGTAAGAAATGAGGAGGAGAAGATTTTCATATTCACAGGGAGAGGCTTATACAAACTGATGCCAAGTAAGAAGGGTAAAACCAGGAGAAATTTGTATACAATCACAGACACAACGTATGTGTGATGACCAATTATCACAGACTGGACACTTTTCAGCAATTCAGTGATATAAGTCAATCTTGAAACACTCATGAAGGAGAGAGATGCAACATCCAGAGCAATAACTAGAAAAATGTGAGCTTATATCCTGATGGAAGCAAACTAATTGATCTTTTTCTTTTCATTGTTTGGTTTTATTTCTCCGTCACCATTTTTCATCCCACCCAGTACAATATGCCTGTCTGCTTGATCTGTTTGGTTTTCTGTCTTGTAAGTTCTGTCTATATACTCCGAAGTTTGGGGTGCTGACCTTTTTATCCCCTGAACTAGGTAAGTCATATATGTTTGATTGATTAAAGTAAGCTTGTTAACCCATTTTGAGTTGATTTTCTTTAGAAAAGCAGATCTAACAATCTGTGTAGGCAGCAACCCTGGGGATGTTGGGGTGGATGCTTGCTGCTACACAGGGCTACAACAATATTTATACCCATTGCCAGCAATATCATCACAATTTGCTTTCTTTCTGAGAAATCAACACAAATCAACAGACAGAGTGCTTCTGTCTGACAAAGCATCATTAGCACAAGTCAACAGACAGAGTATTCTGTCTGACAAAGTAACACAATTCAATAGACTGGATGCTTCTGTTTGTCAAAATAACACAATTCAACAGACAGAGTGCTTCTGTCTAACAAAGTAATACCAAGAGAGAACAACAAGTAGGGTGCCAATGAGACAAATATTCTGTCTCTTAGCTCTGCTTGGTTCCACCTTTTACTTGAGCTTTTATCTGCTCTGCTCCTTCCTGTTCTGCCCTTTCTGTTCCTCTCTTTCTGCAAGCTCCTCACACTCTAGACTCCATGTGATGATATTAGGAATATAAAGGGCAGGGAAGGTCTCCAACCTCCCTTAGGCCTATTAAGGGCAATACAGTGTATACCAACAAAGATCTGACACAATTAAAGGGGAAGTTCAAAGGCACTAGAATAGCTGAAACAAGGAGCAAAATACTACTTGGTTTGCCTTTGCAAGGAGGGAGTAAGTGAGGAAGGAAGGAAGGAAGGGAAAGAAAGAAATAAGGAAAGGAGAAAAGAAGTGAAGGAGGAATGAAGGGAGATAAGAAAAGTGAGGCAAAGAAGTGAAGTGACTTGTAAAGTGTCACACAGATAATAAGTGTCTGAGGCTTAGTAAGTCTTTCTCTCATAAGCCCCAGCACACTTCCCACTATACTACATAGCTGACAGGGAAGGGAATTAGAATATTAATACTAATTCATTAATTACCAATATTAATTGATTGATAATACATGAAGCTAACACTGTAATAACAAATCATCCAATGGGTTTTAAAGAATTATCAATTATGTGACAGACAAAGATGTTGTTCCTGGAGTCCAAAGAAATAAGCTAAATTGTCCTTACCTTCATGAAGCTTAAGGTTTATGATATAAGATGAATAAAAATAACATATATTTGCTAACCTGTTAACAGTTATCATTCCCTTCTTCCTCCTCCTTTTCTTTTCTACTTATTTTCCTTTTCTACTTCTCTTAAGTAAAGGAAGCCATGAAGAAACATATTTTCATATATCTTTGCCAGGCTGCTTCTAGACCATAGATTTCGATCCCCTACAGGGCTTATGTACAGGGCTGGCCTTAGGTATATTAGTCAGTTGCCTACATACTGGAGAGATATACACCCCACAAATGTATTTCATAGGATTAGAGATTTCTCTTATCTTCCAGGCTTCTATAGGTCAGAAATTACACCATTAGAAACTTGTAATGGTGATGTCCTGGGGGTCAGAAGCAGACACACTCAGCAGTAGCAGTAGTTAATCAGCCCAGCATGTGATTCAGCTAGTGCCTTACCCACCAATCATCTCCACTTAAAAAAGTTGGATTGACCCAGAGAAATAAGGAAAGAGGAATGAGGTAAGCTGAAGACACACTCAGAGATTACTCTCCAGAATCATGTTATCTCCCAGGGTCTATCCTTCTATCATAGATAGATAAACAAATGATATATAGGTAAAAAGATATGTGATAGAGAGATAGGTATGGGGGCGGCTAGGTGGCGCAGTGCATAGAGCGCCGGCCCTGGTATCAGAAGGACCTGAGTTCGGAGCCGGCCTCTGACACTTAATCCACACAAACAAAAACCTAGCCGTGTAACCTTGGGCAAGTTACTTAACCCCAATTGCCCTAAAGGGGCGGCTAGGTAGCGCAGTGAGTAAGAGCGTCAGCCTCAGAGTTGGGATGACCCGAGATCAGATCCGGCCTCAGAAAATGAGCACCCACGCATAAATAACAATGACTAGCCGTGTAACCTTGAGCAAGTTACTTAACCCCAATTGCTTTAAAAAAAAAAAAAAGAAAGAAAGATAGGTATGTATGTATAGACACATATACACATCTAGTTATGGATGTTTACATCTGCTTATATACACATATAACTGTACAAAGAAACATACTTCTCTGTCTCTGTTACTCTCTCTCTCTCTCTCTCATATATGTCCCACACACATATTGATTCTTTCTTATATCCTTATTTTTAATTCACCCTTATTTCAGAATATATCCTTCCCCACCCAGTCAGTTATGTTTCATACCATTTTTAAGGAATGAAAAAGGAATTCATTAAAAAGAAATAACTCAAACATGTGAGAAATTAGATTAATATTCTAGATCAATAATCCTTAACTTCTGCCAAGAACAAGGAAAGGTGAAATTTCTCAACTCTTCCCTGGGATCAGATTATATCATTATCTTTTGTGCTTTTTGTTCTTCCCATTTGCCTTGTTGCAGTCATTGGGTAGACTTTCTCTTCTTCTGTTTCTTTCACTTTATACCATTTCCTACAAGGTATCACAGGCTATTCAGCATTCATCATTTCCATCTTTTGGTTCAGTGCAATCACATCCCATTACATTCTTGCAAAATATTTTTTTTCTTTCAACATTTCCTAGTCAACAAGCATCAAATTTTTTCTAGTTCTTTAAGGAAATAGATGAAATAATTAATAAAGATATCTGCTTTCAGCCTCCTATAACTTCTTTATATCCCTATGTCCAGGAACTCTAGGGGTCAGTACAGTCTTTCAGGTAATTAAAGGCACTCTCTAAAAATTACATTTGATTTTATTCTTAAATTCAGCTGATCTTTTCTACCAGCTACAGTGGGGACTCATCCTATGAATTACAGCTTGCCAGTTAATGACCATTTTTGGTCAAAAGTTTGGCAATGGTTTGTATGCCAGGACCTTCCTCTTTTCACAAAATCATAAAACTTAATGGTCAAAACAAAACTTTGTGACCATTTAGAACTACCTTATTCTACAAGCCACCCCAATATAATATGCCTAACAAATGATTGTCAAGACTTTGCCTGAGACCTTCTTGGGTCTTCACAGTCAGAAGGCTTAGCTTAGCTTAAATTAAATAGATTTGTGAATACCACAGCTGTCATCAGTATATTAATCCTTATATCCAGAAATGTTTTTGCCAGTCCTTTCAATCTTCCTTATATGTAACTACTTGAGATGTTTTCCGTGTATATTTATTGTGGGCATACACATATATGTATACATATGCATATATGTGTACATGTATACACACATATAAATACATACACATGTGCATACACACAAACATATATATATATTTAAATATATATAGTTAAGGTAATATATCTATATCTAAATATTCATCTTTCTGTATGTGTGTGCTTTCATTAGAATATAAACTCCTTGTGTATAGGAATTCTTCCATATATATATATATATGTGTGTGTGTGTGTGTGTGTGTGTGTGTGTGTGTACATATATATACACATATATATATACACACATATATATATATAAATATATATATATGTATATATATATTTCTTTACCCAGTGCCTAGCACAAAATAATAGACTGCTAAGTAGTGCAGTAGAGAGAACATTGTAGTTGGAAGCAGAAAGAGCTGTGTTCGAATCTTTCTTCAAAATTTGTGTGACCCTGGCAAGTGACCTAACTCAATTCAGGCTCGGTTTCTTTATTTTTAAAATGAAGATAATAAGAGCGTGAATATGCATCATTGTTGTGAATATTAAAGGAGATAGTGCACCTTCTAGGGCTGTATAGGAAAGAACTCATATAAATGGGGAAAGGACCCATATGCACCAAAATACTTCTAGCAGCTTTTCTTGTGGTGGCAAACAATTGGAAACTGAGGGAATCCCCATCAAGTGGTAAATGGCTAAGCAAATTGTGGTATATGAATGTAATGGAATGCTATTGAGGTATAAGAAATGGGGAGCAGACAGGCTTCATAGTAACCTGGAGAGACATATGAACTGATACTGAGTGAGGAGAGCATAACCAGGGGAACATAGTACACAATCACACATATAGCATCAGTGATGACTAACTTTGATAGACTGGGCTCCCCTCAACAATGCAAGGCTATAAGACAACTTCAAAGAACTCATGATGGAAAAGGCTATGCACATCCAGAGAAAGCATTATGGAGTCTGAATGCACATTGAAGCAAACTTCTCTCTCTCTCTCTCTCTCTCTCTCTCTCTCTCTCTCTCTCTCTCTCTCTCTCTCTCTCTCTCTCTCTCTCTTCATTTTGTATGATTTGGTTTCTCCTTCCTCATTGTTTATTCCTTTTGGTTTAATCCTTCTTTACAACTTGTCTAATGTTTAATGTGAATCTATATGTAGCAGCTATATCAGATTACATGCCACCATGGGGAAGGAGGGGGGAGAATTTGGAACTCAAAATTTGTGGAACTGAATGTTGTAAATTATAAGTAAATTAATTATTTTCAAAAGAGATAGTGTGTGTAATTTTTTTTAATTAATGAGTATTATTAAATTCGTATATATGAGTTCTTTCTGTTTTTAGCCATTTTGGGGCATATGCCTATAAGTACAATTACTGGATCAATCAATATGAACATTTTGATTAGTTTCTTATTTTAATTCCAAACTAATTTCTAAAATAATTTGGCCAATGTATAACTCCACTATCAATCTGTCTTCCTCATTTTCCAGAACCTTACCAACTTTAAAGTCCATTTTTTTGTCTTCTTCACCAATTTTCCCAATGTGAGGTAAATTATCAGTTATTTTAATTCTCATTTATGATTATAACAATTCGGAAGAAAATGTACTATTATTGTTAATAGTTCACTCTTTCACTTTGAAAACTCAATATATATTTCTTAGATTATTGCTTAATACAATATGCTAATTTGTGGGGATAAAAGATGTATATCCTGGGATTGGGGTACAGCCTTTCCAAATTCAGGTGGTATCAGATGAAATGTGAAACTGAGAACAAATTTTATGTTTTGATGAAAACATAAGATATTGAGGAGATCAGTATGGCATAACTAGGAAATCTGGATGGAGTCAACCTGTGAAAGAGTTTCAGCGCCAAGATAAGCAATTTGTATTTTATTATAGAGGCAACTGACAGTAGGGAAGTTCCAGGTAGAATCTGTCCTTTAGGAATATCAATTCAGTAGCTGTAAGAAAGAGGGGTTGGAACTGAAAGAGACTGGGGACAAGGTGACAAAAGAAATAGTTAATGAGTGAAGCTAGTTGTAAGGTGGTGAATCCTAGAACCAGGGTGATGACCTTGTAAATGGTTATTCATCATTTCTTTTCTAAGAGACCAGTGACATCTCAGGTGATGTCTTCACTTGTGTGTGAATTGGATTTAAGTGAAGCAGTTACTTGAAGTCATTGAAGTTCAGTGACAACACAAAAGTCAGTATAACCTTGGTGTCTTTGACATATGTCCAAGTTCCAAGCACTGCACAGTGTCTATTTCAGCCATCTTCATGGCTGTTGGGACAAATTGTTATCATCCATCTGTTCACAGGGTGAATTGTTTATGTACTTGGGGTAGATATATATAGGCATTTATATAGCACCTACTCTTTTCAGGGCACAGAATTGAACACTTTACACATGTTACTTTCTGATGCTGGCTGTGAAATAGGTTTTATTATTACTGTTTTACAATCAAGGAAATATGGGGAGATTTTCCTCAGGGTTATAATATGGTATATATCTGAGGCTAGATTTGAATTCATGTGTTCCTGAAGTCAGACCCAGCAATTCTATTCACTATTCCATGCAACTACCCTGGAATCTTGACAGGATGATGTCTCTGGTTATCTTTCAACTCTAGGACCCCGTGAGACTATGATGCAAAGTATATATTTTCTTGGTCAGAAAAAAAAAATGACAGGAGCCTGTAGCACCAACACAATATTCACAGCACTTATGATGACTTTAATTATGCTGGCATGGTGCTCAATCTTAAAATATAAAAGTGTCTCCATATAGAAGATAGAAGCTAAACATTTATTCAAACACCAGGAAACCAAATCCATCATAGCCAGGTAGAATTCAATATACCACAATACAGCAGAGAGCCACACCATCCTTTAGCTTTGCCAAAAACCAACACTCAAAAGCCTAGCTGTCTCCTTAGGTGCATCCACTCTCTTTCATGGTCTCACTGCTCTAAATCCCAGCTTCCTGTGAGCTTTGCTCCATCCTTAAAAAACTTCTCCCACCACAAGCTGAATATGATTACATTCAACATATTGGGGGTAGGGAAAATCTTCAAATTCCCATAACTATTACAGAGCCTCATGGAATCCAGAGATTAAGAAATACATAATAAATCCAAATAAACTATGAGGGAGTGAGAGTGTTAAAAGAGAAGGAACATTAATCCTACAATTAAGAAAAAAAAATTGGTCTAGGATGTATGGCACAGTAAAAAGTGCCATGTATGTGGAATCAGAGGATGAACTTTAGAATCATTCTGGATCTTACTGCCTGTGGCACCCAGGACAAATGATATAACCCCTATGAGCCTCAGTTTCCTTATTTGTATAATGGAATACTATGATGATTACCATATAGTGAGGTGAAAAGAGATGGCTTATGTAAGGTGCTTTACAAGCCTTATTGTACCGGGTAAGTGCTATTTATTAGTCTTATTCTTATTATTTTAAGAACTGTTAATAGGGGCATGTTAATTTCACTAAAACTTTCTAATAAGGACACAATTATGTTACATATATGAATAACAAAAAAGAGTATATGTGTCCTTTACTGACAAAAATTCAGCCAAATACATACATATGAAGATCTACTGAAAAGAATATATTAAGAATAAACTGGAGATGAAAAATTGGTCTAAAAATTTGGTGTGTCAAGCATAAAACACAAAAATCAATAATTTAATTCAAGAAAATAAAAAATGAGACAACATACTAGCTTTGTGATGAAGCAAAAGCAATCTTTAGAGAAAATTTTATGTCACTAAATGCTTTTTTATTAATAAAAATCATAAAAAATAAAATGGTTCAATCAATTGGGAATGTGACTCAAAATATGAGAATGCCAACAAATTAAAATTCCTATTAAACACCAAAATTGAAATCCTGAAAAAAGAAAGAAGTGAACAGACTAGACAATAAAACATTCCAACTACTAAACAAAATTAGTTTGTTTTTGTTTTTGTTTTTTTTTTGGAGGGGGATCTCATTGAGAGCAATAAAAGAGATAAACAATTAACTAATTTGATTAAAATAATGAAAGGTTGAAGCTAAACTGTCAGTATCAAAAATAAATAAAAATGGGGCAGAGCCAAGATGGCAGCATAGAAACAGGAAAACTCCATGTTCTCCCCCCCATAACCACCTGAAATATCTATAAAAAATAACTCTAAAAAATCTTTAGGGCTATAGAACCCACAAAGTGACAGAGCGAAACCAATCTCCCACTAATTGAAGCTCAGCAGGTGGACAGGAAGGGTTCATCACCACACTTGGAGCAGAGACCAGTCTTGCTCAAGATAGCAGCTTGAGTCTCTGGATGACAAGACCAACCAGAGCTGAAAAGACCTCCGGAGAGTGGAACACCAGCAGGTATGGAAGTTACCAGAATTATCAACGCATAAATGCCAAAGACATAGTGAGTGGTCAATGTGGACTTTGGGAACAAAGGGTGTGGAAGTGAGATACACCCTATTTCCCCAGAGGGAGAAGTGGCTGAGGTGTGGTGGCCACCATCATGTGGCTGAGTCAGAGCTCCTGGCCTTCAGATTGTAGGGGGACCAAACAATCATTCTGAGGGTAATAATTCTTGCTTTATCCTGCTTGTATATGGATTGCTGTCTAGGGTGGAGGTCCTGGGGTATGGGATCAAGTACCAGAGCCAGTGGAGGCTTCAGAGAGGGCAACCTACTAATAACTCCAGCAGCTGTGAAAACCCCAGCCATTGTGACAAAGTGCTCCGCCCTGGAAGCAGAGATCTACTGGGGCAAAAAGCTCAAAAGTCAAGTAATTGAGTGGCAATATTAGCAAGCAAAGGAAGCAAAGAATGTACAGCAATCTGACTTTAGATTCCTATTTTGTGGATGAAAATGATCAAAGCATGGAATGGGAGGAAGAAATTGATGTCAGAACTCCTGGACAAAAAGCTTCCAAGAAAAATATGAACCGTTTATAGGCCATAATGAATCTTGAGAAGGATTTTGAAAACCAAAAAAGAGAAATGGAGGAAAAATGGGGAAGAGAAATGAGAATGATGCAAAAAAATCATGAAAAGGTAGTCAAAACCCTGACTGAAGTCGATTTTTAAAATAAACTAACTAGAATGACAAAAGAGGCTCAAAAAGCCAATGAGGAGAAGAATGCTTTAAAAAGCCGAATTTGATATGGAAAAAGAATCTCAAAGCCTCACTGAAGGGAATCATTCCTTCAGAATTAGATTGGAGTAAATGGAAGCTAGTGACTTTGTTTAGAAATCAAGATACTATTAAACAGATCCAAACAAATGAAAAAATAGAAGGCAATGTGCAATATCTCACTGGAAAAAAACCACTGACCTGGAAAATAGGTCGAGGAGAGATAATTTAAACATTATTGGACTAACTTAAAGCCATAAAAAAAAAGAACTTAGAAATCATCCTTCAAGAAATTCTCAAGGAAAATTGTCCCGATGTTTTAGAACCAGAAGGCAAAAGAGAGGCTGAAAGAATCCAATGATCACCTCTTGAAAAATATCACTAAAAGAAAACTCCTAGGAATAGTATACCAAGATCTGGAGTGCCCAGTTCAAGGAGAAAATGTTACAAGAAGCCAAGAACAACAAAAAAATTGAATATTGTGTAAACACAATCAGGATTACACAGGATCTGGCAGCTTCTGTATTGAGGGAACAAAGGGCTTGCAATAAGATATTTCAAAGGTCAAAGGAACTGGGATTAAAACCAAGAATCACCTACTCAGCAAAACTGAGTATCATGTTTCAGGGGAAAATATGGTCATTCAATAGAATAGAATACTTTCAAGCATTCTTGCTGAAAAAAAAGAGTTGAATAGAAAATTTGACATTCAAATACAAGAAGCAAGAGAAGCATGAGAAGGTGAATAGGCAAAAGAATCAAAAGGAATTCATCAAAGTTGAGCTATTTACATTCCTACATGGAAAAACAATAATTTTAATTTAGGAAATTTTTCTCAGTATGAAGAATGTTAAAGAGAATATAAATGTGTGTGTGTGTGTATGTATGTATGTATACATAATATATATGTCTATATAGGAAGGTATATGGGCATATGAATACAAATGTGAGTGTGTGTATATAAGCGTACAGGTATACATAGACAGAGGGCATAGGAACAATTGAATAACATGGGATTATACTTAAAAGGAGAAATTAAGAGGTGAGAGAGGAATGTAGTGAGAGGAGATGGGGAGAGACTGAATGGGGTAAATTATCTCATATAGAAGAGTCAAGGGAAAATTGTTACAATGGAGGGGAACACCTGGAACCCAAAAGGGAATGAGTCAACTTTACCCTCACTGAATATGGCATGGGGAGGGATTGACAAACACACTAAATAGGGTATCTTGCCCTACAGGAGAGTATCTGCCCTACAGGGGAAGATGGAGGGGAGAGCAGTTTGGGGGAAGTAGGATAGTTAGAAGCACACACTTTTGAAAAGGTACAGGGTCAAAGTAGAGAATAGAACAAGGGAGTGGGATAGGATGGAGGGAAATATAGTCAGTCTTTTACAATATATCCACGAAGGAAATGTTTTGTGCAACTACACATATACAACATATATTGAATTGCGTATCTTCCCAGCTAGAATGGGTGATGAGGGAGGAAGGAAAAAAATCTTGAATTCAAAATTTCAAAATCAAATGTTTAAAAAGTATTATTATTATTATTATTTTTAATGCAACAGTGAAATAAAATATACAGGCACTGGGGTAAAGAGATCCATCTTGCCCTACTGGAAAGCAAGAGGGGGTATGGGGGAGGATGAAGGAGAGAATAGATTAGGTGGAGGTGTTATACAGTGGGATAACTCCTTTGGGGTGGTGGGTAAGGGAAAGATGGGGAGAAAATTTGTAACTAAATATATTGTTGGAACTGAATGATGTAACCTAAAAATAAACATATTTCTTTTAAAATGAAAAAAATATAATTTACAAAAATCAAGAAAACAAAGAATATTTTATTAAAAAGGAAACTTTTTCTCTCAATTATGTTAATACAGCTGATAAAGTAAATTAAAATTTATAAAAATACAAAATTCCTTAATTAAAAGAAAAAGGAGAAATTAACATCTATTCAGAGGAATAGAGAGGGGAAAACATAAAAAGGGAAACACTGTAGGATAAGATAGTTTCATAGATTTTTATAAAATGTTAAAAGAAATCTTAATCTCAACGTTACATAAATTATTTGCAAAAATATTAAAAATATATTGAAATATTTTTCTATTATGCTGATGTGATTTTCATACATAAACCGGGAAAAAAATAGAAAAGAAATTTATAGATCAATAACCCTAATGACAAAAAAATGGTTAATAAAGTATTACTTAAGGAAAGGAAATATATCATTATGTCAGCTTGGATTCATCTTAGGAATCAGAGTTGTTTAATAATAGGAAAACTATAAACTTAATAAAGTACATTAACCACAAAAACAGCAAGAATGACATGGTTACATCAATTGAGTCCCCTCAAAAGGCTTTGTCATTTTATAACACACAGTTCTGTTTAAAAAAAATACTAGAATATATATATTTTTTTTCTGAAAAATTATATAATCTAAAACCAAGAATTACCTTTATGTGGAATGGAAATGATGTTGAATTCCTTGCATTAAGATCAGGGACCGAATAAGGATGTCCATTATCACCATTTTTATTTAAGATAGTACTAGAAATTCTAGTTATATCAATAAACTAATCATAATAATGGTAATAACAATCATAACAACAATTAACAACAAGAACAAGTGAATTACTCTCATCCAGCAGGTTAAGGTTTCTTGATGTAATGATGAGCAAAGGCAACTTCAAAGGTTAAGAATACCATTATAGTAACTCTGCATTTTATTCAGTGACAAATTAAAGCAAAATATTTAAAAAGAGAATATCAAAATATAGCATTTACCAAGTGAAATTCAATAATTTCCAAGGACTATGCCACCCCTTGACAGTACATTCATTTAGTCAATCACAAAGTCTTCTCTCTATTCAACTGGAGATTAGTTTCCAATCATAAACAAAGTACATTCATTTGGTCAGTCACAGAGCACAAAAGGTCAAAAGTTTCCCTCCCCAGGATCACAAGTGAACTACAATTATCATCAGTACAGCATTCAATATCCAAGGGGCTGTCTTTTCTTCATGTTGACCTGAGGCAAATTGTCATCAATCTCATTTCCTGGGGAGACAAAGCTTAACAAAGCCACAAGATACATTGACAAGGTCCTCATCAAGTCACTCTCTGCTTGCAGAACAGTCTCAGGACCCCTGAAAACATCAACAAAAAATCTTACAGATTTCTGTAAACATACAAGAAAATCCTTCTTCGGGGATTCTTAACCAACAGAAAGGTTCCAGAAACTCTGCAACAACTGCACTGTCCTTCACCAGCAGAAAAATTTAGCAAAACAACATTAAAACAGACAGACAAAATACCAGCATCACAACCATGACTCCTCAGTCTTCAGCAGCTCTGGGTGGCAGTTCTCAAAAGTCTTGGGCAGCTCCAACTGGCCCTTAGCAATCCTCTCTGCCTCCATGATGCTGCTCTCAAAAATCTTCTGGCATCCCCTGCTTGGTCCTTCTCTCTACTTATGCCTCTCTCTAAATCCATGGCACCAGCTCTTCCCAGTTCAGCCCTCTCTCTTCATGTCAACAAGTCTACCCCACAAGTGTGATTCACAAACTCTGGGTTACACCATTCAACCTGAAAACCAAGTCAATACAGGAGGATCTCCAAATTCCATTATCATTACACATGATGTTATGCCTGGTTTTCCCCATCACCCCCCCCACCCCATCTCAAGGAAGTGAGCATACTGCCAGATAAGCTCCACCCTCCCCCACTGGGTCACTGCCCTTTCCAGTCAGCTTACCTGCATAGAAGTGGGCAGACTGGGGGCGGCTAGGTGGCTCAGTGAGTAGAATGTGTGTGTGTGTGTGTGTGTGTGTATGTGTGTGTGTGTGTGTGTGTGTATACTACATATACCCAGGCACATATACATATACATACATACATTATAAAAACATACACATATGTACATATGCATAAATATATGCACATACACCCAAATATAGCATTTATAATAGCAGATTACACATACATACTTATATACACACACATCTTGTCTATCTAAGTGCATATTCACATAGAGACATCTATGTATATCTATGAATATGTATTTATATATGTATAGCAAATTCAGGTATTGATAATAGTCACAATTATTTTTTTACTCAAAGTTGTTCTTAAAACAACTGCTATTCATTATTATTATATAGTGTTCTCTTCATTGTGCCCATTTTGTTCTTCGTTATTTTGTCTAAATCTATACGTGCTATTGTTCTTTTTTTAGGTAAGATTATTAACTTAATCATGTCTTACAACCACATAGTATATCATCACAATTATAAACCACAACTTCATTAACATTAATGTATGAAGTTAATACTTTAATAATAATGATCACCCAATGGGTAATAAAGAAGCATCAACTATGTGCCAGACAAATAGAATAGTTGAACTAAAAAACAAGTAAAAAAGTAAGAATATGTTATGTAGAATGCTAGAGCAGAAACAAACAAACAAAAAATAGGGATATAGTATTTTTATAGTCTGTAGGTAACCTAAGATCACAGAAGTATGGTAAATACCTGCCATTTGTATATGATTTTATGGTAATTTCTATCTCATTGTACCCTCACCATAGGTTGTAAAGCAGGTATTAGAACTATTATCATCAATTCTACATTCCACTTGAAGACATTGGATCTCAGAGATGTTGAGTGACTCATCCATAGACAAAGAATGGTCTTAGAATACAGGCTAAGCTGGAACAGCCCATAGACTCTAATAGAATACTTTTATGCTGCACATAGAAGCCACTAAGGATCTGGCCTGGGGGCTCATCGGGGCTGCATCACAAGTGTATGGCTTCACACATCAGCAGCAGGGGTGGGGGTGAGAACAGGTCATTCTATCCCAGTCACAGGGTGACAAGGGTCTGCTAAAAGAGCCAGATGATCAGGAAGCTTCTGGTGTAAGACAGTTCTAACAAAGCAGTGAGAACATCACAGAAAAGAGGAGGGGAGAGGGAGGTTAAGGAGCAAAGGCCCTTGCCCCCAAAACGAAACTGATCTAGTACTCATGCTGCCCATTCTTAGGACAGTAGCCAACTTCTACAGAGGTGCCTGGTGTCTCCTGGCCACAGAGCTTACTTGGCCTGAGGGTTTTTGAAATTCTGTACAGCATATTTATCCTTGCTGCCCAGCTCTTCCTCAATTCTGAGAAGCTGGTTATACTTGGCCAGATGGTCAGGTTGGCAGGGGGCACCAGTCTTGATCTGCTCTAAAGCAGGCACCCCAACATCCCCAGGGTGGCTGGCAATACAGGTTCTCAGATCTGCTTTTCTAAAGGAAAGCAACTCACAATTGGTTAACAAGCTTACTTTAATCAAACAAACATATATTACTTAGTTCAGGGGGGAAAGGTCAGCACCCCAAACTTCAGAGTATACAGAGAGATCAAACAGACAGGCTTCCAAACTGTCCAACCATTACAAATACCAAAATCACAGATACCAGAGAGAGAAGCATCAACATCTGGGTTTTCAAAGCTGGGGGGCTCTCAACAGCTGCCCAGAATCTCATCTGGTCACGTCACACAACACTTCTCAAAGTGAGCCCCAAACCAAAGCCTCTCCTCAGGGTTTATATAGCCTTCTCCTGACTCAGAGACTGTAACAACCTTCTTGACCCACTTCCCAATCACAAAGTATCAAGGTGTGGGCTTTCTTGAAAAACAAGCCTCCCACCACAGGCTCCAGGTGCACTTAACCTAGGGGCAGGGAAGATCTTTAAATTTGTATTTTCATTACATTACGCCCCAAGATCTTTCATTCCCGTAGCATACACAATTTACATTTGAATTAGCACTAAACATCTCTTAGGTCACATTTTCCAGGTACATAAGAAAATCACAATATAATTTCAAAATACAATAGTCCAAGCCTTCCACTCATGGGGCAAAGTCTTGATTAACTCAGCCACCTATCAGTAGTTTCAAAATACTGGTCAAAGTCTCCCACTCATGGGGCAAAGTCTTGATTAACTCAATTACTCACTTATTTGTAACAATGTCTCAAAGTACAATCAGTCACTTATTCAGCAAAGTCTTACTAAGTATACCCATAGCATAGACAATTTACATTTCAATTAGCACTAACTATCTCTTAAGTCATATTTTCAAGGTACACCTAAAGTTACCAAAGTGGCCACTGGGCCTTAAACACAAAATACAAAGCATTATCACATCAATTCAAAACAAGAGTTCAAATAAAGTTCTCTTGGGAGGAGGGGGGGTGTCCTTACCATAACATTGCTCCAGCCCATGCTTCCAAGTCCAGAGAGGGGGCTGGGCAACAAAACTAAAGTGGGGTAAGTGAGGTCCTTGGGGGTCCATGGCACTTCACCCCACCCACCATAGTCACAAGTCCATCCTCCCCCTGGGTCCCAAACTGTGTGATGCAGCAAGGAAATACATTCGGCGGGGCCCCTGTTTTGCAGCACAGTTCTTATCTTGTTCAGTGGCTGAATTCCAAACTCCTGGGTTCCTTCTCCTCCAGCAGAAGGCAGCAGCTCCTGGCTTCTCCACAGTTCTCCATGCAGGCAGCTCACCATTCCTGCTCTCAGCTCAGTGAAGTCAGCATGCAGGCCGTTCTTCTCTCCTGGTCCATGGCTCCACAGAGTCACAGCTACCACAACTGGGAAACAAACAATTATCCCAGCCCCCACACTTTCCTTTTACTCAGCAGATCCCATCCCTCCTCACCATTCTGTAGCAGCAAGCACCCCAACACTCCCAGGGTAGCTGCCAATATAGGTTCTTAGATCTGCTTTTCTAAAGGAAAGCAGCTCAAAATCGGTTAACAAGCTTACTTTAATCAAACAAACATATATTACCTAGTTCAGGGGGAAAAGGTCAGCACCCCGAATTTTAGAGTATACAGAGAGATCAAACAGACAGGCTTCCAAACTGTCCAACCATTATCAATACCAAAATCACAGAGAGGGAAGCATCAACATCTGGGTTTTCAAAGCTGGGGGGCTCTCAACAGCTGCTCTCATCTGGTCAAATCACACAACACTTTTCAAAGTGAGCCCTAAAGCAAAGCCTCCCATCATGGTTTATGTAGCCTTCTCCTGGCTCAGAGAATGTAACAACCTTCTTGACCCACTTACCAATCACAAAGTATCAAGGTGTGGGCTTTCCTGAAAAATAAGCCTCCCACCACAGGCTCCAGGTGCACTTAACCTTGGGGCAGCGAAGATCTTTAAATTTGCATTTCAATTACATCTGACCAGTTTAGAGACCCACCACCAGGTCTGCAATGAAGGTATCTTCAGTCTCAACAGAATGATGGGAAACCATTACTCCCCACCCATTGGACTGGGCCAGCTTGCACACCTGGAGATTCAGTCACAGAGCCAATCTTGTTCACTTTGAGTAGGAAGCAGTAGCAGGCTTTCTCCTTCACAGCCTTTTTAATTTGCTTGGGATTGGTCACTGTGAGGTCATCCCCTACCACCTGGATGCCTGTGGTAGCAGTGAGGTTCTTCCAAGCTTCCCAATCATCCTGGTCAAAAGGATCTTCAATTGACACCACTGGATAGTTCTTGATGAAGTCCTTGTAGAGGTCTCCAAGCTCAGAAGGGGAGATATATCTGTTGGGATCATCAGGAGACTTGAAGTCCAAGTTATATTTCCCAGATCAGAAGAATTCTGAGGCAGCAATATCCATGGCAATTATGACCTTATCAATATAGCCAACCTTACTAATAGCATCCTTTAGCAGGTCTAGAGCTTCTTTATTCTCCAGGATGTTCGTAGCAAAATTGCCCTCATCCCCCATGTTGGTGACATCCTGTCCATATTTCTGCTTAATCACACTCTTCAGCTTGTGGTAGAACTCAGCTGCAATGAGCATGGCCTCCTTAAAGTTTGCTGCTCCAACAGGGAGTATCATGAACTTCTGCATGGCCAGCTTGTCACCAGCATGGGAGCCACCATTGATCATGTTGAAGGCTGGAACTGGCAGGATGACTTCATAATTGCCTGCAAGCTCAGCAACATGGAGGTACAGTGAGACACCTTTCTCAGAAGCTCTGGCCTTACAAACAGCCAGAGACACTCCCAATATGGCATTTGCACCAAATTTAGATTTATTCTCAGTGCCATTCATCTCTATCTTTAATTTGTCAATCTTCTGCTCCACAACATTCAGTTTCTTGCTAGCCAGGGTCGGGGAAATAGTTTTATTGATGTGCTTAACTGTTTTTGAGACATCTTTCCCCATGTCTTATCATTGTCTCGAAGCTCCAAGGCTTCATGGATACCAGTAGAAGCACCACTGTGCACAGCAGCTCAGAAATGAACTTTTTCAGTGTAGAAATCAACTTCAACAGTGGGGTTTCCACGTGAGTCGAAGATCTCTCTTGCCTGAATCTTGTAAATAGACATGTTGAGTTTCTGGTTGGAGGTTCTTCCACTGGGTTCAGAGAACAGAGGCCGAGGGGATTTGGTCGTTTTTGCCCCCCCAAAAGGAATCCAAAGTTGGATCTCTTCCTTTGCTTGCTCATGTTGTTACTCAATTACTTGGCTTTTCAACTTTTTGCCACAGTAGAAATCTGCTTCCAGAGAGGAGAACTTTGTTCCAAATTGCTGGGAGTTTTACAGCTGCTGGAACTATTAGTTGGGGTGCCCTGTCTGAAGCCTCCACCCAATCTGGTACCTGGTCATGTATCCCAGGACCTCCACCATACACAGTGATCCAGATCCAAGCATGTTAAAAGAAAGAACAATTACCCCTCAGACTAGTTGCTTGGTCCTCTTACAATCTGTAGGCCAGGACCTCTGAAGCAGCAATGTGGTTGCTGCACCTCAGCTGCTTCTGCCTCTGGGAGCAGATGCCGGACTTCACTCCCAGACCACCTGTTCCCAAAGTCCACATTGACCTTTTACTTTGCCTTTGCCATTTATGGGTTGATAATTCTGGAAACCACCACAGCTCCTGGTGATCCAGGCTCCCGAAGACCCTCCAGCAAGCAGCTGGTCATGGCCACCTTGGGGCTAAAACCATGGGTTCACACAGGCCTGGGGTCTGCTTCCAACATGCTGTGATGGGCACTTTCTGCCAGCCTGCTGGGCTGCCTTCAGCAGGAGGTTTGTCTCTGTCACTTTATGGGTTCTGTAGCTCTAAAATTTGTTTGGTGTCATATTTCATATGTATTTTAGGTGGTTATGGGGGGAGTCCATGGAATTTTCCTGCTTCTACACTGCCATTTTGGCTCTGCCCCTCTGTATCCCTGTTTTCCAAATGAGTTTATTGTAAACAGTATATTGTAGGATTACTGTTTTTAAAAGCATTATGACATGTACCTCCATTGTATGGGAGATTTCATGCCATGCACATTCCCAGTTATGATTACCATCTGTGTCTTTCTCTCCATCCTATTCCTTCCCCTGCTTATGCTTTTATTTCTCCCTTCTCTCTTCCCCTCCTTAAGAGTTTTCCTTTTCACCACCACTTCCTTCAGTATCCCCTCCCTATTAGCCTCTTTCTCTTTTCCTTTCTTTTCCCCTTCTCTCCCTTCCAACCACCTCCCTTTTCTTTCCCTTTCCCCCTCCTACTGCCTATAGGACATGTTAGATTTTTATACTTAACAAAGTATCTTCTTCCTTCCTTGAACCAAATCCAATGATAGGGAATCTCAAACAACGCTCTTCTCTCTCTCTCTCTTTCCCTCCACCATCCTAATTATTTTTCTTCTCTTCATGTTACATTCCTATACTTAACTGAGTATGTTATTCCCTCCTTGAACCAAAACCAATGAGTGTAAGGCTCATACAATGTTCGTCTCCCTCCCTTATTTCTCCCTACTATACCTGTGGCATAATTACCTTTTCTGCCTCCTCCTTTCCTCTTCTCCCATTTCAGTTTCTTTGCACGTCTCAATAAAGGTTTTTTTTTTTCATCACTACATAAGTTAATTTGCACCCACACCTTCCAATTATGTATACACCTTTTAAATAGTATGATAGTCACATAATTCTCATTATTGACAGGTATCGTCCTCCGACATTGGGATGTAAACAGTTTGCTCTTATTGAATAAAAAGGTCTGTGTGGATATTCTATCGTGTGTGTGTGTGTGTGTGTGTGTGTGTGTGTGTGTGTGTGTGTTTTCCCTGTTTACTTTTTGTGTTTCTCTTGAGTCTTATATTTGGAGATCAAATTTTCCATTGAGCTCTAACCTTTTCATCAGGAAAGTTTAAAGTATCTCATTCCAGTAAATGACCACCTCCTTGTCTGAAAGATTATGTTCAGTTTAGATGGGTAGTTGATCTTTGATTGTAGTCCAAGGTCTTTTGCCTTACCACATATCATATTCCTATCCCTCTGATTTTTTTTCCAAATGCATTATTAACTTATTGTTTACATCATTCATTTCTGCCAGATTTTGAATTACAATTGTTTTCCCAATTTTTCCCCTACCAATTTTTCCCCTACCTACCACCACAGAATAAGCAGTCCCACAGGATATCCCCTCATCTAATCTGCTCTCTCCCATATCTTCTCCCAAACCCCCTTCGACTTTTCCATTAGGGCAAGGTGAATCTCTGTGCTCCAATGCCTATATATCATATTTCCCACTTGAAAAATAGTATTAATGAAAATATGAAAAATAGTATTAATAACAGTATTTATATATATTTAAAACATTTTATTTTAAAACCTCAAATTCCAGATTTATTCCCTTCCTCCCTTGTCACCCACTCTTGCTGGGAAGATAAGCAGTTCAATATATGTTGTATATGTATAGCTATTCAAAGCATTACCATAGTAGATATATTGTAAAAGACTGGCTATATTTCCCTCCCACCTATCCCACCCCCCACTTGGTCCATTCTCTACTTTGATCCTGTCCCTTTTCAATCGTGGATGCTCCCAACCTTCCTCTGCCCTACTCTCTTGTAGGGTGAGATATCCCATTTAGTATGTATGTCATTCTCTAACTGAGCCAAATTCAATGAGGATATGGTTTTGCCTTTCTGCCTTCCTATTCTTCTCCTCCCTTGCAACCATTTCCCCTTGCTTCTTCTATATGAGGTAGTTTACCCTTTTCTGTCTCTCCCTATCTCCTCTCATTTTATACCTCTTTCATCTCTTAATTTCACCTTTTTTTAAGCAATCGGGGTTAAGTAACTTGCTCAAGGTTACACGGCTAGTCATTATTTATGTGTGGGTGCTCATTATCTGAGGCCGGATTTTATCTTGGGTCATCCCAACTCCTAGGCTGGCGCTCTTACTCACTTCGTCACCTAGCCACCCCTTAATTTCACCTTTTAAGTATCATCCCTTCCTATTAAATTCTACCTTTGCCCTCTATCTATGTATACCTGAAAACATATATACACACATTCACATATGTATACATATGTCCATATACCCTTCTTCAACTATTTTGATACTGAGACAGGTTTCCTCAGTTACAGTTATTGTTTTTCCATGTAGGAATGTAAAGAGTTCAACTTTGATAATTTCCTTTTGTTTTCTTTTCGCTGTTTACCTACTCAAGCGTCACATGGTTCTTGTGTTTGAATGTCGAATTTTCTATTCAACTCTGGTTTCCTCCTCAAGAATGCTTGAAACTCCTCTGTTCCATTGAATGACCATATTTTCCCCTGAAACAAGATACAAGAAACAAGATACAGTTTTGCTGGGTAAGTAATTCTTGGTTTTAATCCTAGCTCTTTTGCCCTGTGGAATATCATATTCCATGCCCTTAGATCCCTAAGTGTAGAAGATGCCAGATCCTGGGCTATCCTGATTGTGCTTCCACAATATTGAAATTGTTTCTTCCTGGCTGCTTGTAATATTTTCTCCTTGATTTGGGAATTCTGGAACCTGGCTATAATATCCCTAAGAGTTTTCTTTTGGGGATCTTTTTCAGGAGGTGATCTGTGGATTCTTTAAAACTCTATTTTGCCTTCTGGGTCTAAAACATCAGGGCAATTTTCCTTGAGAATTTCTTGAAGGGTGATTTCTAGTTTCTTTCTTTGATCATGGCTTTCAGGTAATCCAATAATTTTTAAATTATCTCTCCTGGATCTATTTTCCAGCTCAGTGGTTTTTCCCATAAGATATTTCACATTGCCTTCTATTCTGTTTGTATCTGTTTAACAGTATCTTGATTTCTCATAAAGTCACTACCTTCCATTTTCTCCAGTCTAATTCTGAAGGAATGATTCTCCTCAGTGAGCTTTTGAGATTCTTTTTCCATCTGGCAAATTCAGTTTTTTAAGGCATTCTTATCCTCATTGCCTTTTTGAGCCTCTTTTGCCATTTGGGTTACTCTATTTTTTAAGGTGTTATTCTCCTCAGTCAGGCTATTGACTCTCATTTCATACTTTTTCTTGCATCTTTCTCATTTCTCTTCCAAAATTTTCCCCACTTCTCTTATCTGCTTCTTAAGGTCCTCTATGGCCTGTAACCAACTCATATTTTCATTTGGGGCTTTTGGTGCAGGAGTTCTGACTTCCCAGTCCTCCTCCTGTTCCAAGCTTTGATACTCTTTGTCTTCAAAATAAGGATTCTAATGTTGCATTTTTCTGTTTATTTTGTTTCCTTTGCCTAGGCATGCCCCCACTCAATTACTTTACCTCTGGGCTTGTTGCCACAATAGGACTCTGCCACCAGCCAGGGGAGCTTCTATCCCACAGACTGGAGTTTTCTCAGCTGCCAGAAGTATTATTTGGGTGTCCTCCCTGAAGCCCCCACACACTCTGGCAAGCTGGTCATATACCCCAAGACCTCCACCCCAGATGGCAATCCAGATACAAGAAGGTTAAAGCAATAGTGTTTACCCCCCAGACTGATCGCCTGGTCCCCCTACAGTCCACAGGCCAGGAACTGAAGCTGCAACATGGTGACTGCACCATGGCTCCTCAGTGGCTTCTTGCTGCCAGGGGAAGAAGCTGACTTGCTCCCAAATACTGGTCCCAAAGTCCATATGGCACTGACCTCTCACTTTGTCGTAGGCATCTATCTGTTGATAATTCTGCAATTGCCACAGCTGCTGGTTCTCTGGGGTCCCTCCGGGTAGCTGATGGTCCTGCCATCCTCAGGCTAAAATCTCAGACTCATGGGGGCCTGGCCTTTGCCTGGCTCCCAGAGTGCTGTGCTGGCTGCTCCCTGCCGGTCTGCCAGGCAGTCCTTAGCAGGAGGTTACTTTTCTGTGTCATTTTGTGGATTCTGGAGCTCCAGTGTTTTTTCAGAGTCCCCATTAATATATCTTGGAAGTGGTGTGGGTAGGAGATCCATGGAAGTGCTGTTTCTACTTCACTATCTTGGCTCCGCCCCACTCCCTCTGATCTTTTAATGTAGTAGCTGCTGGGTCCTGTAAAATCCTTATTGTAGTTCTGCAATATTTGAATTGTTTCTTCCTTGCTGCTTGCAGTATTTTCTCCATGAACTGATAATTCTGGAATTTAGCTACAATATTCCTTGGGGTTTTCAATTTTAGGTCCCTTTCAGGAGGTGTTCAGGAGGTGGACTCTTTTAGTAAGAATTTTACCTTCAGGTCCTAGGAACTCAGGGCAGTTTTCCTTGATGATTTCTTAGATTATGTTGTGCAGGCAATTTTTTTTTTATCATGTTTTTCCAGTAGACCAAAAATTCTTAGGTTATCTCTCCTGTATCTCTTTTCTGAGTCATTTGTTTTTCCAATGACACTTTACATTTTATTCTTTTTTTTCATTCTTTTTTTTTTTTATAGCAATTGGGGTTAAGTAACTTGCTCAAGGTTACACGGCTAGTCATTATCTATGCGTGGGTGCTCATTTTCTGAGGCCGGATCTGATCTCGGGTCATCCCAACTCCGAGGCCGACGCTCTTACTCATTGCGCCACCTAGCCTCCCCTTTAGGGCAATTGGGGTTAAGTAACTTGCCCAAGGTTACACGGCTAGGTTTCTGTTTGTGTGGGTTAAGTGTCTGAGGCCGACTCTGAACTCAGGTCCTTCTGACTCCAGGGCCGACTCTCTACTCACTGTGCCACCTAGCCGCCCCTTTTTCATTCTTTAGATTGTGTTTGACTGATTCTTTTTTTTTTTTTTGGAGGGCAATTGGGTTTAAGTAATTTCCCCAAGGTCACACGGCTAGGTTTTTTTGTTTTGTTTTGATTTGGTTTTTTTGTGTGTGCATTAAGTGTCTGAGGCTGGATCTGAACTTAGGTCCTTCTGACTCTAGGGCTGAGGCTCTACTCACTGCGCCACCTAGCCGCCCCCAATTTTTGACTGATTCTTGACAGCTCACAGAATTATTAGTTTCAATTTGTCTAATTCTAATTTTTAATATGTTGTTTTCCTCAGGTTTTGAACCTCCTTTTCCATCTGTTCAATTTTTACTTTTATGGAGCTATTTTCTCCAGTTAGATTTTGAACCTCCTTTCCCATTTGACAAATTTTACTTTTTAAGGAGTTCTTTACTTCAGTGATTTTTTCCCCTCCATATTGCCAATTATATCTTTAACATAATTGTTCAATTTATCTCCTATCACTCTATTACAGCTTTTAAAATCCTTGAGTTCTTCCAAGATTGTTTGATACCAGTTCAAATTGCTTTTTGAGGTTTCATATATGGGTATAGGGACAATGTTGTCCTCTTTCGAATTTGCTTCTTCTGGCTCACCATAAAAGGATGCTATAGTCTTTGTTCTTCCAATTTGATTTTTCCCATTTTGATTGCCTATTTCCTGTCTTTTAAAGTGGATCTCTGCTTCTAGGGTAAAGAGAGCTCTTACCCATGCTTCTTATGCTGGGAGTTAGGGGCCTGCTAATTGATTCTGTCTGCTGTGGCCTCTGAGTGACTAGTCAGAAGTCAAGCCCCGAACTTTAGGTGTTTCCCCTGAGTTACACTACAACTCACAGCATGAGGTGTGGGGAAGGAATAATCTGGCTCCTTCAAGTTTCTACCCTGCACCCCTTGGCTACAACTGAGGTGGGCTTGGTCCCTGATTTCAGGGACTGGGCTGGTGTCTGCCAATTCCTCTGGTTGTGGGAAGGCATACCTGGAGTTCTGGTGTGAGGGATTGCTGACTACATCTCCCTGAAGTTCAGGATCTCATAGCTGGTTGGCTGAGATAAAGCTTGTTGAGACATTTCCCATACTTCACTTTAGCCTCGGCACAATCATAGTCATACCCTTCCTCCACGTCTCCCAAGTATTTAGCTGATTCTACTTTTTTTATGATTTTACCCTGGGGAAATATTCTCAGGGTCAAAAAGAAAGGAAGGCTATGCAAACATCTAAGGTTACTCCACCATCTTGGCTCTTGGAAGTTGAGGTAGGTTATTTTTAAACATCCAGACTGTAGGCTGATAGCCCGAGGAGTAGTTGCTGCAGCTGCCACAGGCCATGTATTTGTCTCTTAACCAACTCCATCAGACCCACATCCTTTGGTGAGAGGTCTGGGAATCGCCACTGCAATTGGTGAGTCAGTTAGTCTAGGTCACTTTGGCTCTGCTATGGTCCTTCAATGCATTTTTTTAACATTAAGGCAAAAAAAGCCAGCAAGATGAAAAATTTTATTTCAAAATGGTATCTCTTTTTTATTATTTGTATTTCAAGTTCATTTGCACAGATTTGGGAAATGATGTATTTTTTTTTCTTTTCTGTTTGTGTTGATACATCTGGTCCTTGTTGTGTAAACCTCTCTACAATCTGGGATCTTCTGCCTCTCTGGTCTCTCAAACTTCATTCCATGTACTCCACAATCCAGAAACACTGTCATTCTTTCTGTTTTCCTGCATGAAATTAAATTTCCTACCTTTGAGGATTTACAATAACTCTTGTATGATTGAAATGCTCTCTCTCTTCACCACCCCCTTCTTCCCTGTCTTTTTGAAAGACAGTTCAAATTTCACCTTCTGCAAAAGGTTTACTACCATCCCCTAGCCCTATGGGTTTCCCTCTTAGGTTAGCTCTCATCTACAATGTATATATTTTGCATGTGCTTAGTTCTTTACAATACTCTTCTCCTTTAGAATATGAGCACTTTGAGGCCAGAGATCATGATTTTTACCTCTTACCAAAAAGAATACAAAATTAAATTATATTAACTTTTTTTGAAAATAAAAAGAATCTGAGTAAATACATGGAATAATACATTAATCAAATGAAAAAGAAATTTAATATGTGATTTTAACCTGGGCTCCTTGAATGAGTTCTCCCCACTTCAGGCTTTGAGTCTTAATTTTTTTTTTTCTCTAAAAAGTAAGTACTTATGAACTACCTTTAAATCTTGACTAGAAGTTCTGAAACTGGCATACAGAGATTAACTTAAGATCAATGGGAAGATTTTGAGTCATCCTTCAGATTTTGGGGAACTATAATCCTTTCAATAACATTGATTGCTTTTATAATCCTGTGGGCTTTATTTGATAGATTTAAAAATATTTGTCTTGGGAGTTCATAGACTTCAGTTTGCCCAAGATATCTTGACAAAACACATACACACACAAACACACACACACACACACACAAACACACATCCATACTTTAGAATGTTTATTCTCAAGCTTGTCTATTTGAGCTTGTTGTCAAATTAATCTGCAAGTTTGGCAATTCATAAGAAATCATCCTTTTGTAAGACAAAGGTAGTTTCTCTGATTACATTTTCAAAGATTTTAATTCATCTTTCTCAAAGCCGGAGATTGTTTTCTGGGCTTTTTCCCATAAACTTTGTTTTTGTCTTCAGTTCTGCCTTATTCTTCATTACCCCATTTGGGGTTTTTTTGGCAAAGATATTGGAGTGGTTTGACATTTTCTTCTCCAGTCCATTTTACACATGAGGAAACTGAAGCAAACTGGGTTAAGTGGCTTGCCCAGGTCACATAGCTGATAAGTTTCTGAGGCTGGATTTGAACTCAGGTGTTCTTCCCTCCAGGCCCTCCAGGTACTCTATCCAATGTGCTGACTTACTGCCCCTCTACATGAAATTATTGAATGTGCAAATATATATATATATATATATATATATATATATATATATGTATATGTATATATATATGTGTATATATATATATATATATATGTACGTATGTATGACTGCTTCTGTCATAGAAATACATTTCTGGAAAGGATCATAAAGATCATGTGGTCTAATTTCCTTATTAGGCAGCTGAGGAAACTAAGACTAAGAGGTTAGCCTCTCCCAGGTGTGAAGAACCTGTTGTGCATCAAGGCCACATGTGGCTTTTTAGGTTCTTAGGTGTGGCCTTTTGATTGAGCCCAAGTTTTACAGAACAAATGCCTTTATGAAGGGGATTTGTTCTGTGAAGTTTAGATTAAGTCAAAGAATCAAACATGGGGACCTAGAAATCCACATGTGGCCTAAAAGTCACAGGTTACCCAAACCTGGTCTAGCCCATAGTCTCAGAGCTAGCAAATGTCAAAGACAGGGTTTGGATCTTAGACTTTCTGTATCTAGGTCTTAGACCATGTTGCTATGTGACCCTGTGATAACTCCTGGTGATACATCACAGCATAGCATTTGAATGGTTCAGTGGGAAGAGAATGATTTTTTGAATCAGTGGAACTAAGGCCTCTTTTTAAGCAGCCATTGTTCTTCTGACCAGGGCATGTCTTCCTGGGAGATAAGTTCTAAAATTGCCTTACTTTTATAGATGAAGAAGCTGCTCAGAGGGTTTCTCAATGTTACCCAGCTAATAAGTATCTGAGAGGAGACTCAGCTAATGCCATCTCGGAGAAATACCAGGACCTTTCCATTTACTTTCCAAAGTAAATAGGAGTTGTCTTCTTCCTTTTAATATACTCTGTAAAGGAAGTGTTATAATTCTTAAATTCATGATGGCACAGTAGGGAGAGCAAAAACTGGGACTCCCCTAATTACTACACTTTTCTACATTGTTTAGAGTTTGCAAAGCATTCTACATATATCATCTCAATCAAATTTTACAATAACTTTATTAAATGAATACCACAGGAATGATTCTCTCCATTTCACTAACCAGAGAACTGAGGTTCTGACTATTATATGTCTTGCCCTGGGTGGATGTCTAGTAAGTATTTGAAGTAGGATCTGGACCTGTAGCTCTGATTCCACCGCTTGCTGATACTTCTGGCTGCCATTCCCTTTTATCCCACTGTTCTCCTGTAGGTCATTAGAACTTCGGGAGCTTGACAGGTGACTTCTTAATGAAATGGCTTACCTGGCAGCATGGGCCTGGCACAGTCGTTCATTTACATTTCAGGCTGGTCCAGCTGACATTTTCACCATTCCATGGGTTGGAGTTTCCTCCTTCTCCCTAAATGGATTAACCTGGCCTTGCCCTCTCAGACATTAGTCATTTTTGTTCTCTCTCTCCAATTCACCAAGGTCACCATGCATTCTCCTTGTGAATTCCCAGTTCTGTGCAGCTCCAGCAAACTGAAAAAAAGCTAAAAGACTCTATTTTTTTCTTGAATTCTCTTAACATGCTCATCCAAAGGATCTCCTATATAGACATTTGAACATTTGCATTCTCTCCAATTTCCCCAACAGCTCTAAAGTCAGAGTTCAGTGGTCACTGAGGTCAGCTTTTTATATTAAGGTTTCTTACTTTGAACCTGTTTCTCTCTGGTTTTGACCTGATGATAGAAAGCAATTTCAGTAAGTGCTTCCCTTAATCAGTTTTGGGTCCCAGATGGATCTCTGAGGATGCCTTTGTATTCCATTGGAGAATCTGTCATGCGTTCTCTTCCTTTAAGAAAGTAACCTTGGTTTTAGGTTGGGGGAGGTTATTTGTGATTCATCATTGTGTAACATCCAGGACTTTGCTCCTTTAGTTCCTTTTATTTACTTTGTTTTTTGGAGGTGGTTCTTTTACCTATCCAATCAAACTGATTTACCCCATCAGCACCATGTCCTAATCCTGAGACTGTAGCATGCTTTGGCATGCCCCATACTTCACTACAGTTTCTACTCATAGTCTTAGGTAATATTAGAGAGCTTGGGAACTGCTTAGGCCACATGGATTAAGGGACAATGTATCCTTTAGAGAGGTAGGAAGACCTCTATTCAAATCTTGCCTATAAAGCTTACCAGCTGTGTAATACTAGGTAAGTCATATAATCTAAATAAGCCTCTGTTTCCACAACTGTAAATGTATGTCATGGCATCACTTCCTTGATGTCATGGTCCATTTTGAGAATGATGGTCAAACAGCAACAACAACAAAGTGGAGATAGAGGTAGCCTGGTATTATAGAGACACTTGTATTCTGGAAGTCCAAGCTTCAAATCCTACCTTTTACTCTTTGTGATCATGGGCAAGTTTTTTGTCGTCTTGGTGGCTCAGGGAAATGATCTCCATTGTAGAGGAAACTTCTGATTGGACATTGACTCTGCTTGGTGGAATAACAGTGCCTGGGGTTAAGATTTGGGTTAAAACATGAAGAAAAGTAAATAGAATAATAACACTGACCAAACAGGATGGGGTGAATAATGTATGTTTGCAAACCTTAAAAAGCTCTGTCTGTTTTCATTGTTGTTATTATTATCATATCAGTACTAGAAGTAGTATAAGAATTTTTTAGACCTTTAAGAGTCTGAAGAAGTGAAAAGGGAAGGATGAAGCATCCTGTCTTGGGGAGGTTGATCTAGCATCAATTCTTGGAAGATTGAAGGAGGAAAATAAAAGTGGGAAATCAGGAAAAACTTAATCATTAGAGCTTTTCAAGAGTACCATGCACTATAGTGTGTCCTCATTGCAGATGTTCAAGAAAAGGCTAGATGGTTCTTTGTCTGGGTAGTATTAGAAATTCTTTTGGGGTGGCTAATTGGCACAGTGAATAGAGCACCAGCCCTGGAGTCAAGAGGACCTAATTTCTTTCTTTTTTTTTTTTTTGCTTTTTGGAGGGCAATTGGGGTTAAATAACTTGCCCAAGGTCACATGGCTAGGTTTTTTTGTTTGTGTGTGTTAAGTGTCTGAGGCCAGATCTGAACTCAGGTCCTTCTGACTCCAGCGCCAGCACTCTACTCACTGCACCACCTAGCCGCCCCGAGGACCTAATTTCTAATCTGACATCTGACACTTAACAGTTACTTTCTATGTAACTTTGGGAAAGTCAATTAACCCCAATTGCCCTGCCCACCCCCTTGCAAAAAAAAAAAAAAAAAAAAAAATATATATATATATATATATACACACACACACACACACACACACACACACACACACACACACACACACACACACACATATATATATATATTTCAAGTTATAAGTTACTGTTCCCAGTGAGGCTCCTACACTGATACTCTATGGTTCAGCAGTCATGAGAAACCTGGATTCAAGTCTTTCCTCTGATGCTTACCTAGCCTAGGACCAGGTATATGACATTTGCCCTCTCTTAAATATATATATTTATGTGTGTGTGTATATGTATGTATATATGTACATATGTATATATACATACATATATATACATATATATGTGTGTATATATATATGTATATATATATATATATATACATATATATATATATATTTAGCTCCATAAGAGAAAAGAAGATAATCTGCAGTGTTCCATCTGGCTCAAAATCCTATGTGTTTCTCATTCCCCTTCATGCATCAGTCTTAAGTCTTCTACTATGTACCAGAAACCTCTATAATGAAAAAAGCTCCCTCCAGGCTTGGAATTCACCCTACATACCACTTCAAGTTCCTGTCATATATTATATTCAACCATTTGAATTCATGCCCTTAAAGGTTCTGAAGAGAGCAGAGGCAGCTGGCTGATAGGGTGAATAGAGCTCTGGGCATGGAATCAGGAAAACCTATCCTCAGATATTTACTAGTTGTGTGACCCTGGCTAAGGAAAAGAGGGATAATAAAAGTATTTGCCTCACTAGATTGTTGTGAGGCTGAAATCAGATAATATCCATAAAGCAGTTGGCATAATAACTAGCAATTAATAGGTGCTTGTAGCTGCAAGCACCCTAGCATCCCAAGGGTGACTGCCAACACAGGTTCTTAGATCTGCTTTTCTAAAGGAAAGCAACTCAAAATGGGTTAACAATCTTGCTTTAATCAAACATATGTCATTTACCTATTTCAGGGGGAAAAGGTCAGCACCCTGAAATTCAGAAAATACAGAGGTTACAAGCAGAAGTTACAAGCAGACAGAGAAACATCAGCATTCAGGTTTCTACCTGTCTGACCATTACATTGATACCTAGTCAGTTACCAGAGAGGGAAGCACCATCATCTGGGTTTTCAAAGTGGGGGTATGGGTGAGGAGTGGGGGATGGACGGCTGCCCATTGACGACTGGTCAAATTACTCAGCTCTTCTCAAAGTGAGTCCCAAAGCAAAATCTCACATCAGGTTATATATAGCCATCTCCTGCTCAGAGAATGTCATAAACCTCTTGAGCCACTGCCCAATTATAAAGTAAAAAGAAGCCTCCTGCCACAGGCTCTATGTGACCACATTCAGCCTATTAGGGGGCAGACTATATTTCCAAATCAAGGAAGGTTCTCAGAGTCACTTAAGCCTATCAAAAGGCCTAGGGGCAGGGAAGATCTTAAATTTCTATTCCCATAAGAATGCTTTATAAATGTTTGGTCTCTTTCTATTTCCTCACTTTTTCATGTATATGTGTTCCCAGTTCTTAGCACATTGACCAGCATATAATAAGCTCTCAAAATTTTCTTTAGGGGTTTGAGACCTGTGGTATAGGGACTCTCCAGGCCTCATCAAGAGTATCTAGAATTTTCCTTCAGGGCAAGTACATAGTTTAATCTTTATATTCCTGGAACATATCATGGAGTAAGCAATCAATAAGTTATTAATTAATAGATAATAAATGTATGTTATTTGATAGAGATATAAGGTATTCTAGAGAACAATGATTCCATCCCACTCATTTTAGAGACGCATAACATAGTGCTTGGTATGTTGCTCTCTAGTGAGATTGTGGACTCCTGAAAGGCAGGGATAGTGTACCCCTTTCTTTGTATCCCTAATGCTCAGCACAATGTCCAGTGCATAGTAGGTCCTTAACAAATGCTTTTTGACTGACTGAATTGCATTTTCAGAGGATATAAACTATCTGAATTTGAACCCAGGTTTACTAAAGGAAAAATTAGGGTTTCAAGCTATCTTCTAGAATATAGGGAACCAGCTACTCATCTGTCTTGGAGAATCCCATAGGGAACTTGAGAGATAAGATACAAGTGTTCCTGAATCTATGGACACTCCTAAATACACTATTCCATTCAGTCTTCCAGATGTCAGGTGAAAAAGACACAGAGGAATCAGCCTCAAGCAGCTTCCATCCTATTATGTCCTAAAAAATGATGAAGCTTTGTTATTCAACTATCAATCAAATAATCAACAAACATTTATTAATTGCTTCCAATGGGCCAAGCACAGCACTAAGACCTGAGAATGCAAAAAGAGGGAAATAAAAAAGTCTCTGCCCTCAAGGAGCTATTCAGTTGAATTAAAAGTCTGTCTTTGGGAAAGAGAAGAAATGAAGCTGGCTGAGATTTTAACTGCAAGTACCTCACAGTGTCTCTAAACTTTATGAAGAAGATTTATAAAAGACTATAGGCAAAGGTGCAGTACTGAGGTGATTTTATTTTATAATTCACTGTAAAAATAGAATGAAATTTCTGAAGGGATCTGATTTACAGAATTCCTCTGTTAAAAGTTTTTCATGTCCCATTAGTGAATTGTCTGTCCCTGCCTCTTAGAAGCTTTATAGACGTCCTCAATAACATCTCTTGTTTTGTCTCTTACCCAATTCCAACTCTATGAGTCCCCTCCTGATATGGAAAAATAATTTGAAGTTAAGTTTAAGAATAAACATAACTATTAGAATTTAAAAAGAAAATAAAATAAAACCATATTTCTCCCCTCCCTAGTCCTAATCTACCTTTTCATTGAAAAGAATCATTTCTACAGCAAAAAGAACTTTAAAATTTGCATTTAAATAAGGAATGATTCAACATTGGATTTTATTAAGTGATAAGCAATGTGAAAAAATACTGATTTTTCCCTTAAAAAGCCAGTTTGAAAGATGGTTTCTCAAAGAAATGTAAAATATCCTGTCTATTAATTCAGTAACTATAACCTATAATGGTTTGGACTATAAATAAATAAGGTATTGTTTTAAGTACCAGTTAATCCAACCTGTAGCAAATCTAATCTTCTCCTCTATTGCCTTCTGGAAGGTGTAACCAGACCATCCTAGCTGAGAATTGAACAGAGCCAGTCAGCACCTAAAGAGTCTGAAGAAATAAAGCTTCTCTCAGATGCTAGCAGATTCAGCCTCAAAAGAAGCAAAAGGTTTGCTTTCCCATCATGATCCCATATAAACTCTTAGATGTTTCAATTAGGTAGAAGTTCTTTAAGTCACAAAACTATATATTTAAAGTAGGAAGGTAATATGGATGCAAATGGTACCCTAGGATTTAAAGAGAATATGAAAGTTTACTTTTCCAGTACTTTCTGAGGCCCCTCTTGAGGCAAGGGAGGTGGGGCTCATTCTGTAGCTTATCCTGTATCACAAAATGCTTTTCTGCTTGTCTTTAAATACCATAAAACTCCATAATTTTTACCAAAAGAATTACTTTTGTCTCCCTCATCCTATCATAAAATTCACCCAAACATCCTTAACCTGTCCTTATCTTTAGCCACCTCAAGGAAAAATCTAAAACTACATCAATATTCTGAACATCTCTATATAAACCTAGCTCCCCAAAATAATGGGGACTGAATTAGCTTTTTTGCTAAAGGTTCATGAGCTTTTCCCATTAATAAAGCTCCTGATAGCTAAAGTAAAAACCTGAGCGAATTCTTTCACACCTGAACCCCTCTCTTGAATCTGACCTCAACAAAGGGATCTCAGAGCTCATCCAGCATAACCCAACCCAATTCAATCCCTCACCTTTCAAATGAAAGCTGAAGTGAATTACTCTGGGGCCTAGAATTGTTAAATGACAGAAGCAGAATAGAAGCATGGTTTGTCCTGGTAGGAGAAAATGAAGGCCCTGAAGGTATATTTCTGATACCCAGATTATGTCAAATTTGCATGTAGTTAGAATTCTCAGGAAAACTGGGAGTTCCAGGGACAGGGGTCCCAAATAATTTCCTTAAGCGTATGAATGCCCAAAATAGACCAACAGCTTCTCCATTAAAAAAAAAAAAAACTATCTTTAAAAATATGGAAAAGAAAATTCAGATCTTTTAAAACAAATGGGGCACAAAAACATCTCTTCCAACTGAATATGTCATAGATTTAAATATGGAAGAGACCACAGACAATATCTAGGGGACATATACCCTCAAAATGATAGATAAATCTGTAATGCAAATTGCTACAGATCACATTCCTATAATAATTTAAGATTGTGGAGAACTTTCCTTAAAATTTAATGAAGAAAATGAAAAGCTTGATATTCTTATTCTATAGGAAGAGTTTCAAGAATACAGTTAACTCAATAAAAATCCTAGGACTAGGTGGTGTCAGAGCCAAAATTTAAACCCAACTCTCATAAATCCAAATCCATACCTTTGTGCAATACCAAGTCATCTATTGTAGAAGCAGTGGTATTAACATGAATTCTGTAACTTTGTACCATATTTTAAATATAACTCCAAAATTTTTAGGTTGAAAGAGACCTGAGCAACTCTCTATTATTAATATCAATCAATCAATCATTTTATGTATGTACAATATGTATTTATGATATGTGCATATATTTATATACATCTGTCTCACAATATGTATATGTATGTACGCATATGTATGTATATATATACATACATTGTACATATATTTATACATAGCCCTCTATCCATATGTAGATATTATGTGAATGTATACATATATATATATGTGTTTATATATACTATAAACGTGTTATATCAATGTGTCTATTTATCTGCCTATCTTTCTATCTATCTATCCATCCACCTTTCTGTCTGTCTCTATCTACCCATCTGCCTATCAATCTGAAAAAAAAACAAGCAGTTCATCATTAAACATTTCAACAGTAAGCAACAGATCAATCTTGTTTGATAATATATGCATAATCTTCTATTCACTCAAAGAAGAATGGTTGGTACATTTTTTTCAACTCTTTATGAGGCATAAGTTTAAAATGATCTACTTTTGAGCACTAGGTTGTGTTAAGGTCACTTATTTGATACAATTTAGTTCTGAGTATCTGGATTGTGGGGAATCCTTTTCTTTCATTGGTGACTTTCATATATCATGGTGCAATAGTGTAGCAGCAAGCACCCCAACATCACCAGGGAGGCTGCCACAAAGGTTTTTAGATCTGCTTTTCTAAAGGAAGGCAACTCAAAATGAGTTAACAAGCTTACTTTAAACAAAACAAACATATATCATTTACCTAGTTCAGGGGAAAGGGTCAGCACCCCGAACTTCAGAGTGTACAGACAGAAGTTTCAAAACAGAGAAAAACAGATCAAGCAGACAGGCTTCCAAACTGTCCAATGATTATTAATACCAAATCACCAGAGAGGGAAGCATCAACATCTGGGTTTTCAAAGCTGGGGGGCTCTCAACAGCTGCCCAGAGTCTCATCTGATCAAATTACACAACACTTCTCAAAATGAGCCCAAAACAAAGCCTCCTGTCAGGGTTTATATAGCCTTCTCCTGGCTCAAAGAATGTAAGAACCTTCTTGACCCCCTGCCCAATCACAAAGTATCAAGGTGAGGGCTTTCCTGAAAACCAAGCCTCCCACCACAAGCTCCAGGTGCACTTAACCTAGGGGCAGGGAAGATCTTTAAATTTGCATTTCCATTAGAAATAGTAATGATGTAATGTCCTGTTCTCCTTAGTTCTCAGTGAGTCAGTGACTTTTATCAATCAGCTCTGCCTTTGGGAGAAAAAAAAAAAAACAGAAACAGCAACTAAAATCAAATGGCTGACTCTTCAATACTGAAAAATTTCCTGAAACCAATTCTATTTCTAGACTTTAAAATGTTATCTAAGATTAAAAACCCTAGGCTGACTCACTAATTTCAAGTCATTTTTAAAGAAAATAAATTGATTGAAGATCTCCAACCAGGGCTAGAATCATCCAACATCAACTTAGAAAGGATTTCAGATGTCTTCTTAAATAGGTCCTTTGTCATTATTTTCTTCTTCAGGAAAATGGGTTCTGGATGAGCAGTTATTTGATGAAATCAAACTATAACCTCTTGATTTCCCAAAGAATAAAGTACTGGTCCTGGAGTCAGCAAGACCTGAGTTCAAATCCAGTTTCAAACACTTAGTAGCTATATGATTCCAAGGAACTCACTGCATTTCTTTCTATCTTAGTATCCTCATTCACAAAATGGTGATAATAATAGCTAACACATAGAATGGATTTGGGGATAAAATGAGATAATATGTTTAAAGTGTCTTGCAAATCTCTAAGTCTTATATAATTTTGTCTGTTGTTCAGTTCCATCTGACTCTTCATGAGCCCATGAATCATATCATGCCAACACACTCTATGGGGTTTTTTGGGCAAAGGTACCAGAATGGTTTCCCAGTTCCTTCTCCAGAGGCAAACAGTAACTAAGTGACTTGTCCAAGGTCACACAAGTAATAAGTGTCTGAGGTCACAATTGAACTCGTCTCTTTCTGACTCCAGGCCCGGCACTCAATCTGCTGATTCTTCCTCTACTATATAATTACTAGCTCTCATCATCATCATTATTGTCATTTACTATTAGTATTACCATTTAATATTACTATTGTTATTACACTGTTATCCTTGTGATGTGAAAAGAAAGATAAAAAATGACTTTATTATTTCAGTGGTGAACTTGTGGGATTCCAAGGACAAAAGTAACAAAGGATGGGCATATGTGAATAAGATGTGCCCTTAATTATTAGAGAAGGTAGTCACACTGATAAGATCAAAGGCCTAGATGAGTATTTGGTCTCTTTACCAAGGATTTCTTCAGTATGAGGAGCCCTTGGTTTGGAAATTTTCTCTTCCAATGCATAATGACAACTCTTTTTTGACTTTTAGTCTCAGAGAATTGCTGAAATCCTCAAAAATTCAATGAAATGACCAGGAAAGATTTAAATAAAAGTTCCTCTGATTTTTAGAATAACCCCTTTCTGACATCTTACTTCTTCTGACCTTGCATGTAGTAGGCACCAAACAATTGCTTATTGAACTAACCTGAATTGAAATACATAGGAATACCCACTTTCTCATCCTTTTCAACTGATCACCATTCTTCACTTGGTCAATATGGAACTTACTAAAAAGGCATATGTTTTACTTCTCTATTTTTCTAATTATTAGAGTGTGTTTCTCATTTAAAGCAGAACTTTGCTTAATTTCAAGGTCCTCAACATTATTACCCATTCTTTCCCTTGAGATCAGAGGACCCATCACAGCATCACATAAAATTACATTAGCAAGAAACCTTTTTAGTCTTCTAGTCTAATACAAACTTAGCAAATAATTCTTAGGATAATGTCTCAGAGTGGCCATCTGGCATTTGCTTAAAGATCTACAGTGAGGGAGAACCTTCTGGATCAGTCAGTTTCACTTTGTGGAAGCTCAAAATGTATTGAAGTTAAATTCTTGAAACTAAGTCCAAATCTTCCTCTTTGCATTTTCTAACCTTTGTTCTCTGGGGCCACAAGGAAACTTTCTAGACCTTCCTTCATATTATAGTACAATCACGTGAAAATACTCATCAGAAACTATTGAGTCTTCTCAAGACAAATCAGCAATTCAATTAACTATTATTACTATGCTATAATTTGGAGTCCCACCACCACCCTTGATTATTGTCTTTTGTTCTCAAAGAGAATCAAAAGCATATTACTATGTTGGGGTCATGGTGCAATGTGTCTGACTGTGACTGATTAGACCAATACAAGCTTAGAAAGCTCTACCACAGGTCAGATACAATTAGTCCATATATACATTTGGAATGGAAACATCTCTAATTTCGTGCATCTCTTGTTTCTTTTGAGCTACTGCAATTCTGTTTTACTGAAAAAAAAAAACATAGCACTTTCTTTGATGTGGGCACACCATGTTGGGCAGTCCTGTGTCTGTTTCTCCGATTTCATGCAGTCACTTCCAGTGTTCTTCAACAAGACCTTCAGAGTGTCCTTTTTTTGCTTCTGAGCTCTACATGCATTTGTTGCCTTTTGTGCATTCTCCCTAAAATAGTCTTTTAGGCAAACTTTGGCATTCAAACAAAAACATGGCCAGCCCATCATTGTCACCATCTCTGTAGTAGAGTTTGAGTGCTTGGCAGTTCTGAGCAAGAGAAGACCTCAGCGTCTACCACCTTATCTTACCAAGTGATCTTCAGAATCTTCCTAAAGAGAATTCAAATGGAAGTAATTTGTTGTCCTGGCATGAAACTGGTAGAATGTACATGTTTCACAGAAATCAAACAATAAATCAGCGTGGTAGACATTCACTTTTATGGGAAGTCTAGTACCTGCTGTCTTTCCCACTTTCCTTTAGAGTCTCCAAAAACACTGAGCTAGTTTTGGCAATGCATGAATCAACTTCATCATCTATGTGGATATCCCTGTAAAGTATACTGCCAATGTCAGTTAACTTATCCACAGAATTCAAAATTTCTCCATTTTCTGTTACCATTGGTTCCACATATGTGTGATGTGGTGCTGGCTGGTGGAGAAGCAGTGTTTTCTTGATATTGTTAGGTCAAAATTAGTACAAACAGCAGAGAAATGATTCATACTTTGTTACATCTCAGTCTAAAAGGCTTAACTGAGTGCACAATCATCTATGAAAAAAAGTCTTGCACCAATTCTCCATTTTAGTTTCCTCTGTCATATCACATGACAGTAAAATAAAATGAACTGGGTAGGTTAATCTTGGAGAAGAGAAATATCAGTGGTGATATGGTAGTGTCCTCAAAGTATTTAAAGGAAGTAATTTTGAAAGGAATTGGATTAACTCTTGTTTGAATCTACAAGGGAGAATCAAGTGGAATTTGCGTAGAGGTCAATTTCAGCTTAAGATCATAGTGGGAAAAATGAGGGTTGGGAGATTGCCTAACAGAGCTTTCCCAGGATGCATCAGAATGTTTAAGAAGATCATGGGTTTCTCCTTAGAACGATTTGAGCAGAGTTTGGATACATTGGATAAACTGGGAAAGATAGATGCTGTGGTCTCTCAAATTATATGGTCCTGTCAGTCTGGGATCTGGACATTCTCCATGTTACCAATGTGCTTCCTAAAACATGGTAACCAGAGTCAAGCACAATATTCATCAAAAGAAAGCAGTATTAAAAAAAAAAAAGAAACCCAACCTATTACAGTTCTGTCTTCCACTTCTTTTCAGAGATAGGAAAGTTTTCCTAAGGAGTCTTCTTTTCATCATTTCCACTGTTTCTTTTTTCCCCACTTGCTGGAGACAGAGTCGTTGAAATAATCTAAAATAATATTTGAATATTGTAAAGTTTAAATCTCATTTTTCAGACCCACAAAATCTATATGACTGGACTAAACATGAATACTTGGTCCTAAGTAAATGTTCCAAAAATTACCTCCTCTAAGTTAGTTTCATTTCGAGAGTTATATATATTTTTAAAATTTGAATTGCTATTTCTTATCTCAACCATGGCTCATTTTCTTGAGTTTCTAAAAGTGCTGCTTTCTTTCCCTAAGAAGAAAAAAAAAAGTACACTGCAGATCATTGTACCAAATTACAAATACGAACCCAGCTATTCCTGTAGCAAATCCCATTTAGCAGGCCTAATACCCTCTTTTAATGAAGGTTTCGCCATTGAGATAAAAATTAAATGTTTGCCCCTGTGATGCATTAATAACTTGAAACCTTTAATTATAGCAGTGCCCAATTTAATTAAACCCTACATTACAGACTGTCAGCCTTCGCCTTACAGGCCACCCTTTTGAATGGTTTATAGCTTAACTAAAAAAACCTTTCCATGCTCCAGAAGGGGATACCAGGCCTCCACTTGAGGGGTTTTATATGTATTTTTACTTTATCCATTGGGAATGAGAATCTGACATACTTGACATTGCCTATTGGACTCCGATTTTTTCACATAAAAACTCATCTATGCCTTTCTCTGCTGAATAGCTCCAGAATGGGGACAAAGTTAGGTTGTCTAGAAAACAAAGTCAATGGTAAACAACATTATAAGAGACAGAAGATAATTGCCTTGGTTTAAGCATGCATATACATTGATTCTGAATTGCCATGGGAAGATCTCTTCCCTTTTCCAAATGCTAACACAAGAGCATTGTAAAAATAATGATGATAGTAGCAGTAGTACTATAAGTAATAGTACTAATAATATGAAAGACAATTAGTATTTATATAGCCCTTCAAGTTTTCAAATTAATTTTAAAAATATTACCTCATTGGATCCTTACAATAATGCTGGAATATAGGTGTCCTTATTATTCCTGTTTCCTAGAAGAGAAAAAAAAAATTAAGTAAGAGAAGTTATGTGACTTACACTGGATTACATAGCTAGTAAACATCCAAAGTCAGATTTTAATTCAGGTTTTCATAATTCCAAATATAGTAGTCTATTCACTATGCATCCAGGCCAATTGCCAGTTGTCTTGACTTGTATCGTAACTGCATTTCAGTGGCTCTGGAAGAGAGAGTGAGGCTTATGATTTTGTGCAATTCTGCTTCCCTTAAATGCAATTCATACAGAAGTCAAGACATCACCTGTCATGTCACTGGTCCTCTTTGATAATGAAGACTTGAGCCAAGATGGTGGAGTAAAAGCAGGAACTTGTCTGTGTACCCACTCCAACCAACTCCAATACCTGTAAGATATGACTCTAAACAATTTTTAGAGCTATAGAACCCACAAAGTGACAGAGAGAAACAAATCTGCCACTGATGGATGACTGGTAGAGCAACAGAAAGGGTATATCACACTAAGCTGGGAGCTAAGCACAGTCTCCTATATGCTGTGCAGGCCCAGACCCAGGGCAGCCCTGACCAGAGGCACAGGCCAGCCAGATCAGACTTCAAGAGAGTGAATGACCGGTGGCAGTGTTGGTTTGCAGGCTTCTCAACCCATAAATGCCAAAGAGAAAGTAAAATGTTAGTGGGGAGTACTGTTGGAACTGGGTGACAGAAGAGTGAGGTCCAGGCCCTGACACCAGGGCGATAGGTGGCTGAGGCACAGTGGCTACAGCTGCTGCCACATGACTGCCTCCCAAGTTCCTGGCCTGCTGATTGTAGGGTAACCAATTTACCATTCAGAGGGTAATCAGTCTTGCTTTGATATGCCTGGATCTGTGTTAGAATTTTGGGCAATGGCCCTGAGGTGGGAAATGCCTGTGTGCCAGAAATTGTGGTGGCTGTAGAGAGGGTACCTTCCTCATAGCCATGACAACTACAAAAACCCCAGAAATTTGGGACACAGTTCTCTCCACTCTGGAAGCAGGCTTCAGACATGGCAAAGAACTCAAAAGTCAAGTAGTTGGATGGCAAGATGAACAAACAGAGGAAGTCCAATCAAACCATAGAATCCTTTTTTGGGGACAAAAAGGATCAAAGCATGGAACAACAAGAAGAAAACAAAGTCAAAACTCCAGCATCAAAACATTCCAAGAAAAAAAAATACTCTGATTTCAGGGAATGAAGGAGCTTGGGAAGGATTTTCAAAATCATATAAGAGGAATGGAGGAAAAACTTGGAAAAAAAATGAGAATGGTGCAAGAAAATCTTGAAAAGTGAGTCAACAGCCTGCTAAAGGAAAGCCCCCCAAAAATACTGAAGAAAATAACACCTTAAAAATAGACTAACTCAAATTGCAAAAGAGGCCCAAAAAGCCAATGAGGAGAAGAATGCCTTAAAAAGTCAAATTTCCCAGAGGGAAAAGGAATTTCAAAAACTTACAGAAGAGAATAATTCCTTCAAAATTAGGTTGGAGAAAATGGAATTTAATGACTTTATGAGAAATCAAGTTACTATAAAACAGATCCAAGCAAATGAAAAGAAAAAAATAGAAAGCAATGTGAAATATCTCATTGGAAAAACCACTGAACTGGAAAATAGATTCAGGAGAGAGAATTTTAAAACTAATTAATTAATTAATTAAATTTAAAAATTATTAATTAAAAATTAAAAGTCATTATCCAATAAAGGGCCTAGAAATCATCCTTCAAGAAATTCTCAAGCAAAATTGCCCTGATATTCTAGAACCAGAGGGCAAAATAGAAATTTAAAGCATTCACCAGTCACCTCTTAAAAATGATCCCCAAAAGAAAATTCCTAGGAATAACATAGCCAAATTCCAGAGTTACTAAATCAAGGAGAAAATATTACAAGCTGTCAGGAAGAAAGGATTTGAGAATTGTGGAAAAACAATCAGTATGACACAAGACCTAGCTGTTTCTTCGTTAATGTATAGAAGTACTTTGAATATGATATTCCAGAGGTCAAAGGAGCTAGGATTAAAACCAAGAATCACCTACCCAGCAAAAATGATTATAATGCTTCAGGGAGAAGTATGGTCATTCAATGAAATAGAGGACTCTCAAGGATTCTTGAAGAAAAAAAAAACAAAAAAATAAAAACAAAAACAAATAAAACAGTGCTGAACAGGAAATTTGAGTTTCAAATACAAGGAGCAAGAGAAGCATGAGAAGGTAAACAGTAAAAAGATATTATAAGAGACTTATTAAAGTTGAACTATTTATTTTCTTACATGTAAAAATAATAATTATAACTCATGAGACTTTTCTAAGTATGAGGAAAGTTGAAGGGAATATATATATATATATATATATATATATATACATATTTATGTATACATACACACATATACATTTGCATATGCATGTGTGTATATGTATACGTAGGTATACATGCTTACATATGTATGTATAGGAGGGTGTATGTGTGTATAAATACATATATGAGTGTTTGTATATGGGTTTATATGTATACATAGACATAAGGCACAGGGTCAGTTGAATAGGAAGGGATGATATATAGAAAATAAAATCAAGAGGTGAGAGAATATATAATGGGAGAAACAGAAAGGGAGAGATAGAATAGGGTAAATTATCTCACTTAAAAGAGGCAAGAGAAAACTTACAATGCAGGGGAAGAGCAAGAAGGTAAAAGGGAATGGATCTATCTCACTCTTGATTTTGGCTTAAAGAGGGAATAGCATACACTCAATTGGTATCTTACCGTACAGGAAAGTATGGGGAAAGGGGACAAGATGGGGGATGATAGAAGTGAGGGCAGACTGGTAGAGAGGGTAGTTAGAAGCAATCACTTTGGAAAAGGGATAGGGTCAGAATAGGAGATAGAAAAAGTTGGGGTTGGGATAGGTTCTAGGGAAATGTAGTTAGTCTTTCACTATATAGCTATTATATAAACATTTTGTGGAACTAGACATGTACAACCTATATTGAAATGCTTGTCTTCCCAGTGGGGGTGGGTGAGGAGGGAGGAAGGAAAAGTATCTGGAAATCAATGTTTTAAAAAGAAATAAAAAAAAATTTTTTAAATGTTCTTTACATGCTACTGGAAAATAAGATATATATGTACTGGAGTATAGAAATCCATCTTGCCCTATTAAAAAGTTATAGGGGCATGGGGGAAAATTTAAGAGAGAGCAGATTGGGAAGAAGGTGTATTATATAGGTTTGCTATCTTGGGGGGGAGTAAGGGAAAGATGGGGAGAAATTTTGTCACTAAAAATCTTGTAGAAATGAATGTTAAAATCTAAAAATAAATAAATAAATGATTGATAAGAAAGAACGAAAATGAATGACAAATGATAAAAACATAAGGTTAATCTACCATTTGCAAACTACCAGAAAGGCACCTTAGAAATCTAGTTTAATTCAATGATCATTTATTAAGTTCTCAATTTTTGCTAGAAATTCGGCCAGACACGGGAATTATAAAGGTGAGAAAGAGAATTCCTGTCCTGCATTCCATTGCAAGGAAAAATGCACAGCTCATAAAAAAACCAAAAAAACAAACAACTAAAAAAAAACCATGTATAATATAAATGAAGGACAATTTTGCCAAGGTAGTATGGTAGGAGAAGACAAGGGGTTAGGGGATAGAGGATAAACCTATAAGCTCTGTAGGACTAGAAAGGGCACTATGTTGGTTGTGGCCCTCCATCTAAGTCTCTGAGGGAGCCAAGTGGAAACATGATTAAGGGAAATGCCATTGCATTTAGAATCAGAGGACCCAGTTTCCAATTCCAGCACTGCCTTGTTTGTATCCACAAACAGGTTATTTCACCTCTCTGAGATTTTATTTTCTCACATCTAGTGGAGAAATGGGTATTAGATAATTTACCTAACCTTTACCTTTTAAATTTGTATGATCTTAGATAAATCATATGATCAAAATCTGAGATTTTATGGAACTTAAAGGGAAATATGGACTCCAATAGGTAGGAATGATGAAGGAAAACATGCTAGATATAAAGGACAGAGTGTTGACAGCATTGAGAAGAAAATAGTATTTGCATCATCATCATTGTCATTGTCGGTTATTAAAATTATATAAGGGCAGAATTAGAATGGATTTCAAAAGACAGCTCACTTAAAACCCTACCCAAAGCATGGATGCCTTCCATAAAATTCCTGATAAAGGGCCATATGGATTTAGCTTGAAGATTTCCAGTTAGCAATGACTCACTATTCCCCAAGGAAACATTCCATTTTCAGTATCTTCCTCCTTGGTGGACACCTAGAAACAAAACTTCAGGAAGGAAATTTCTGATTCCTTTGTAAACTCAACTAACTTAAGCTTAATGTTATTTAGCAAGAGTATTCATTCATAGAGTGGGAAATATTTGATGATGCTAGGGTGCTAATTTTTGTATTTAACATATTATATTCTAGGCCCACTGATACAAAAATATATCATATCTATTTCCCACAATCAAAAAAAAAAATCTTCCTCCTTGTAAATTTTACTCAGCTTTACTGATTCTGCTCTCTGGCACTAAGAAAAACAAGTTGAATCCTTCTGCCAAATGACAGTCATTCAAATACTCTAGGACAGCTGTCATGCTCTTCTTTAGCCTAAGGACACTAAACTTCCTTAGTTCCTTCAACCAGTGTTTTATCAACATATCAAATGATTTTTATTCCATATATTAGACACTTTATCCTATTGATTCCTTCTATAAATCTGACTTGGAAAACTTCCCAGATTACCCCAGAATGTTCCACACTCTAAAACCCAACAGTATTTATGGAACCCAACTCTTATTTAGTAATGAAATAATGAATTTCACCATTTTTGCAAGTTTAATTTATTTTAAAAATAAAGTTCTAGGGAGCGATGACAAGATGGCAGAGTAGAAACAGCGCTTCCGCGCAGCTCCGGCTCCCACAATTTCCAAATTCATGTAAAAGAGGACTCTAAGCAACCTCTGGAGGTCCAGAACCCACAAAATGACTCAGAGAAGCTAACCTCCCACTGAGGACAGCCCAGAAGCCCTGCAGGGAGCGACCAGCACAGTGCTCTGGAAGCCAAGCCCAGGCCCAAGTGAGTCAGAGGTTTTAGCCCCAGGGTGGCTGGATCAGCAGCCTGCTAGAGGGACTCCAGAACACTAGCAGCTGTGGCATTTCCAGAATTAACAACACATAGATTGCATGGACAAAGTGAGAGGTTAGAGCACTATAGACTTTGGGACCTATTAGTTGGGAGAGAGCTTCCGCCTCTTTCACTGGGGTCAAGAAGCCACTGAGAAGCTTCAGCGCAGCCACAGACACATGTGGCAGCTTCAGTTCATGGCCTGCTAAATGTAGGGGGATCTGGTGATAAGTCTGGGGGGTAATCTCTCTTGCTTTACCCTTCTTGGATCTGGATTGTGGTTTGGGGTGGAGGTCTTGGGGTGTGTGACCAGCTTGCCATAGTGTGTAGAGATTTCAGAGAGGCCACCCAACTAATACCTCCTGCAGGTGGGAAAATACCTGGCTGGTGGGAGAGTCCTACTTTGGCAACAAGCCCAAAAGTCAAGTAATAGAGTGGCAACATGCCTAGGCAAAAGAAACAAAATAAACAGAAAAATTCAACATTAGACTCCTATTTTGGGGGCAAAGAGGATCTAAGCATGGAACAAGAGGAGGACTGGGAGGTAAGAACCCCCACCAAAAGCTTCAAATGAAAATATGAGCTGGTTACAGGGCATAGAGGAGTTTAAAAAGGATTTTGAAAATCAAATAAGAAAAGTGGAGGAAAAATTGGAAAGAGAAATGAAAATGATGCAAGAAAATTATGAAAGCAGAGTCAACAGCCTTACTAAGGAAAATAATGCACTAAAAAACAGACTAACTCAAATGGCAAAAGAGGCTGAAAAAGGCAATGAGGAGAGGAAAGCCTAAAAAAGCCGAATTTGCTAGATGGAAAAAGAATCTCAAAAGCTCACTGAAGAGAATCTTTCCTTTGGATTTAGACTGGACCAAAGGGAAGCTAGTGACTTTGTGAGAAATCAAGATGCTGTTAAACATATCCAAACAAATGAAAGAATAAAAGGCAATGTGAAATAACTCATGGGAAAAACCACTGAACTGGAAAATAGATCCAGGAGAGATAATTTAAAAATTATTGGACTACCTGAAAGCCATGATCAAAGAAAGAACCTAGAAATCATCCTTCAAGATATTCTCCAGGAAATTTGCCCTGATGTTTTAGAACCAGAGAGCAAAATAGAGGTCGAAAGAATCCACAGATCACCTACTGAAAAAGATCCCCAAAAGAAAACTCCTAGGAATATTATAGCCAGGTTCCAGAATTCCCAGATCAAGGAAAAAATACTATAAGCAGCCAGGAAGAAACAATTTGAATACTGTGGAAATGCAATCAGGATAGCACAGCATCTGGCCACTTCTACACTGCGGGATCAAAGGGCTTGGAATGTGATATTCCGCAGATCAAAGGACCTGGGATTGAAACCAAGAATTACCTACCCAGCAAACTGTATATCATGTTTCAAGGGAAAATTTGGTCATTCAGTGGAATAGAGTACTTTCAAAGATTCTTGATGAAAAAACCAGAGTTGAATAGAAAATTTGATATTCGTATACAAGAAGCAAGAGATGCTTGAGAAGGTAAACAGGTAAATAAATCATAATGAACTTATCAAAGTTGAGCTATATACATTCCTACATGGAAAAACAATAACTGTAATTGAAGAAACTTTTCTCAGTAGGAAATAGTTGAAGAAGAGTATATGGGCATATGAATATGTGTGAATGTGTGTATATATGTTTACAGGTATATATATATATAGAGGAAACAGGTCAAATTTAATAGGAGGGTATGATACTTAAACGGTGAAATTAAGAGATGAGAGAGGAATATAATGAGAGGAGATGGGGAGAGACAGAATGGGGTAAACCGTCTCATTGAGAAGAGGCAAAGGAAAATGTTTCCAAGGGAGGGGACTAACAGGAAGGCAAAAAGGCAAAACCTTATTCTCATTGAATTTGGATCAGGGAGAGAATGACATACATACCAAATAGGATATCTCACCCTACAGTAGAATAGAGGAGAAGAGGATGAGAGGGGGGATAATGGAAGGGAAGGTGGGAGGGAAGGGCGGGAGGGAAGCTGGAAGCACCCATTTTTGAAAAGAGACAGGATCAAAGTAGGGAATAGACCAAGTGGGAGGTGGGATAGGAGGGAGGGAAATATAGTCAGTCTTTTACAATATATCTACTACGGTAATATTTTGCACAGCTACACATGCACAACATATACTGAATTGCTTATCTTCCCAGTAAGGGTGAATGACAAGGGAGGTAGGGAATGAATCTGGATTTCAGTTTTAAAATCAAATGTGTAAAAATATATAAATACTTTTATTAATACTATTTTACATATAATTGTGAAATAAGATATACAGGCATTATGACATAGAGATTCACCTTGTTGTACTGAAACAGTTGAAGGGGGTATGGGAGAAGTTATGGGAGAAAGTAGATTTGGTGAGGGGATGTCCTGTGGGACTGCTATTCTGGGGTGAGAGGTTGGGAAAAATGGGAAAAAAGTGTAACTCAAAATCTGGCAAAAATGAATGATGTAAACCACAATTTAATAAAGCATTTGGGGGAAAAATAAAGTTCTAGCACTATTAACATTTTTGTTCAAGTAGAGTATAAAGTTATTGAAGGCAGAGCAGTATCTCAGTGCATTCTAGTAGAAAGGGATTCTTTGGCATCAGGGAAGAACATACTTTCATGCCGTAAATGAACCACATCATTATTCTGTGATTATGGGCAAATAACTTTATCTCTTTGAGACACAATTTCACCATATGTAAAAGAATGATAATAATGTCTATTGTGTCTATTACATGAATGCTGTAAGTCTCAAAAAGCATAATGCAAATGAAGTGGCATAGAAAATGTAAAGTATTATTATTTACTGTGCCTTCTAGCCACCCATAAAGTATTATTATTATTAAAATATCAGATATTATTATAAGTTGTGTGGAAGAGCTCTGTGGGAGAGGGATAAAAACTCAGCACATTAAAGTTTTCAATGAGTTATTTTACTGATTCTAGTATTTTAAGCTTCTTAAGGTATCTGGCATATGAGTCACTCCCTCAGAAAGCCTCTGCTAAGCACTCCCAGGTAGGCAACTAGAGTAGAAAAGTAATGTCAGTGAAGAAGATCTAAGCTCAGATCTGTAATAGTAAAGAAATTTGAAGATCCTTTTGTATTGCTAAGCTAAGGGGTACTTAGCACCTAGTTTCAAAATAAGCCTCTATTAAAGAAACCGAAGCCATGATGCCCAGTTGCTAATGTAACAGGAAGTGCCTAAACAGGGAGGAGCTATACCATATATAAGGTAGAGCAAAAGCTGGACAGACAGAACTTTTTAGGATAAGCATGATGGAGGCAAGGCAGCTGCTGCTGGACTGAAGACTGAACTGAGAATTGAGAAGAGGAATGAGAATTGAAAACTAAGACAGAATTTCTTGAAGAAAGCCATGTGGAGACGGAATAAAGTTATTTTGATTTTGAGAAGGGAGTCTATGGTGCTGAAAACTTCTGAGAGACAGCCAGAGCTGCAGAAAACTGAGGAAGCATGACTGTGGTGCCAATACTTTGTACAAATGTTGTTGTGACTTTGTTAATGTATATGAATGTTCTTGTGTCTTTGTTAAGCCTTATCTTCCCAGGAACAGAGAATGTAAAGATTTTAGATGGACTCAACACTGTGAGCCCCGATGTGGAGCAGGAACTGCACAAAGAGCTGGACAAGGAGCTGGAAGCTGTCTGCCTTTGAACTCTGGAGGCAGTTGGTTAGATTCAGGCATTAGCTGGGAATATGGAAGAGGAGCCATGGGAGCTGAAAGCCTGCCCCAGGTCAAGATGAAAAGATGTCTCCCTGGATACTGAGTAGTGACTGATGAAATTGAGTACTGACTGATGAAATTATAATTTATTTGTGACCTATACCCCTTAAGAGGGTAGTGACTGTTGAAGTTGCAAATTAACTGCACCCCATGGGTGGAGAACTTTGACTTCTGTACTTTGAGACCCTTAAGGAGGCAAGCTTCCTAGATTTGCTCAATGATTGACTTACTAAATGACTGAACTTTCTTGAAAACTATGTGACCACTTTGGGTGAAAACGATGTGGCCATTTTAGTGATAAGCTGTTGAGTTGTGACATGGTGAATGTTATACATGATTTTCTGTGATGAGTTGTATCACTGTGAATGTTGTATCTTGATTTTCTGTGAATGTTTTGCTCTGATTTGCTATTGAATAAATAGAGAGTTTGCTATTTTATGTAATCAGAACCTTGAAAGCTGTTCACAGCAGCAGTCATCTGGAAAGTTGCTAGTGCTTGGATTTACAAGATCTAACCTCAGACATGTATGTGTTTTGTGACTTTGGACAGATCACTTTAGTTAACAGCACCTACATTTCAGAGCTGTTGTGAAAGCAAAATGAGATAAAAGTTGTAAAGTGCTTAACCCAGTACCTGAAATGTAGCAATATAAAATAATAACAATTATCATTATTTTGATAATTACAATTAATATAATAATTATTATCATCATTAGAAGAGGTAGTCAGGTTACTCAGATCACAGGGTGAAGAGTCAAGAAGATCTAAGTTCAAATCCAGTCTCAGACACAAGCTGTGTGATCCTGGGCAAGTCACAGAAACTGTTTATGCCTTAACACACTGGAAAAGGAAATGGCAAACACTCCAGTGTCCTTGCCAAGAAAACCTCAATGCTATGGTCCACAGGGTAATGAATACTTAAACATGACTAATAACTGGTCAACAACAAATGATAGTAATCATTGTTACTATTATCATATTTAAGAAATAACTTGGGGGGGCGGAGCCAAGATGGCGGAAAGGAAGCAGTAACCTCGCTGAGCTCCTCTGTCACTAAGTCCAAAAGGGTAAATCTGAGCAGATTCCAGAGTGACGAAGCCCAGTGGAAGACAGACTGTGGCAGAATCCAGCACAGGAGGTTGCCCAGAGTGCCCGCACAGGTCGAGCGCAGAGCGCGTGGGGTCTGCACAGCTCAGACCTAAGAGCAGGCAAGCAGACTACACCAGAGAGAGAAAAAGCCCCAGCCTGCAGACTTACCAAGGACGAATCGCAGTCATCTCGCAGAGGGAGGGGGACGGATCATTGGAGCCAGGTAGGAGAGTCGGGCCCCCAGTGGAGAGAGTGGCTTCTCAGGCTGCATTCAGCCCCCAGCCTGGAAATTTAGAAACTGCCTGCCTGTATGATACAGGGGCTGGAATGGCAAAGTAAATTCTAGCTGCTCCGATCCTCCCATCCCTCCTTCATGAAGCAGAAAACCCAAAGATAAGTCTCCCACCCAGATTGAAATCCCAAGTTAATGGAAATAGCCTCAGGCTGGAGAATCTCCAAGAAAGGGTGTAACTGAGTCAGCCAGGAATCTAAAGAGAAGAGAGGGAGGGGACCCAACAAGCCCCACCTCACCTCACCAACAAAAGCCTACTTATAGCCCAGGGGTATAGAGGCAGAAATCTGAAGTGGTCAGACTCATCCCCACCTACACATCTACATTCCTCACTGACTTCCCTGACTTAGCCATAAACTAGCCACCCAGAGGTATTCAAAGTCAAGGATCAGGCCCCAAACTCATAGCCTGAGACACTAAGAAACAGGAAGTCACAATGGGAAGGAAGGAAGCTGAAAAGGAGAAGGGGAAGGCAAGAAAGTCTATTCGAGCATACTATGCAGGGCAAGAACAACAAAACACACAGGACAATATAGACTCTGCCCACACCAGAGACCACAGAAGGAAACATGATCTGGTCTCAAGCCCAAATAGCATTCCTGGAGGAGCTTAAGAAAAATTTTAAAGACCAAATCAGGGAGGCAATGACCAACTTGGAAAAAGAAAATACCTCCCTAAAAAAGGAACTTCAAAAACTTATTGAAGACCATAATTCACTAAAAATTAGATACAACCAAACTGAAACTCAGAACTCTATGATGCAGCAGGAGTCAATCGAAAAAAACAAGATGATCGAAAAATTGCAAGAAAATGTAAAATATCTCACTGGAAAAATAACTGACCTAGAGAACAGATCCAGGAGAGACAACCTAAGAATTATTGGTCTACCAGAAAGCCATGATGAGAAAAGCAGTCTAGACAACATCCTCCAAGAGATTGTCAAAGAAAACTGTCCTGAGGTCCTGGAATCAGAAGATAAAATAGCTATTGATAGAATTCACCGGACTCCTCCTGAAAGAGATCCCAAACTGAAAACTCCAAGAAATATAGTAGCCAAATTCCAGAATTATAAGATTAAAGAAAAAATTCTACAAGCAGCCAAAAAGAAACAATTCAAATATCGAGGAACTACAGTTAGGATCACACAGGACCTAGCAGCTTCTACATTAAAAGAGCGGAGGGACTGGAATTTGATATTTCGTAGGGCAAGAGAGCTAGGACTACAACCAAGGATTAACTACCCGGCAAAACTGAGCATAATCTTTCAGGCAAGGAGATGGACGTTTAATGAAGTAAGGGACTTCCAGACTTTCCTAATGAAAAAGCCAGAGCTCAATGGAAAATTTGATCTCCAATTACAAGACTCCAGAAGAACATAAAAAGGTAAACAAGGGTAACATAGACTCACACATGCAGAAGTGCACATACCCACACCCACAAACACAAGCTCATTACTTGGGATGCAACAAGAGCAAAATGTTCACATCCCTATATGTGGAGCTGATAACTGTCAATATTTGAAATCTCTATGATTATCATGACCTGCAAAAGGGTTATACTTAGAGGGTGTGGGTATGAATGCACTAACATGGAGTCTAAAAAAAAAAAGACTATTAAGGGGATCAATGGTACTGTAATGGGAAAAAGGAAAGGATGAGCTAGGAAAAGGTAAAATATGCCATCTGAAGAGGCATCAAAACACACTATAGAAGAAGGGAAAGTAAGAGGGAGAGGAACATCATTTAAACACTATTCTCACTGGTTCTGGTTCAAAGAAGGATCAAATTAATCAGTGAAGTTTAATAATCTAACATGAATAGACACATAAATTCATTAAATAGAGGAATTGGAGGGAGGGAGAGGAGCATTGTTTGAAATTTACTCTCATTGGTTTGGAATCAAACGGGGAGTAATTTACTCTGATAAGTATAAAAATTTGTTGTGTCCTATAGATAGTGGGAGGGTAAGGGGGGGGTGAAAAGGAGGAGACTAAAGGGAGGGATTATAAGGGAGGGAAATAGTAGTAAGGGGAGAGGGTAGGTTAAGAAGGGGGGTCACTGGGTGGGAACACTGAGGGAGGGGGCGGTCAAAAGGGAAAACTTCAAGGAGGGGAAGGGAGAAGGAAGAAACAAAAACATAAACAGGGGAGGGAATAGGATGGAAGGGAAGAGACAGATAGTCATCATTACTGTGAATGTGAATGGGATGAACTCTCCCATAAAACAGAGGCGGATAGCAGAATGGATTAAAAACCATAATCCTACAATATGCTGTCTTCAAGAAACACATTTGAAACAAAGGGATACCCACAGGGTAAAGGTAAAAGGTTGGAGTAAAATTTATTATGCCTCAGCTAAAGTAAAAAAAGCAGGGGTAGCAATACTTATCTCAGATAAAGCAAAAGCAAAAATAGATCTAATTAAAAGAGATAAGGAAGGAAACTATATCCTACTAAAAGGCACCATTGAGAATGAAGCAATATCACTACTTAATATATATGCACCAAGTGGTATAGCATCCAAATTCCTAGAGGAGAAGTTAAAGGAATTAGAGGAAGAAATAGATAGCAAAACTATACTAGTGGGGGACCTTAATCTCCCCCTCTCTGAACTCGATAAATCTAACCTCAAAATAAACAAGAAAGAAGTTAAGGAGGTGAATAGAATCTTAGAGAGACTAGATATGATGGATCTCTGGAGAAAACTGAATGGGGATAAAAAGGAATTTACTTTCTTCTCAGCAGTGCATGGTACATACTCAAAAATAGACCATGTACTAGGGCATAAAAACCTCACAATCCAGTGCAGAAAGGCAGAAATAGTAAGCGCATCATTCTCAGATCATGATGCAATAAAAATTATATGCAATAAAGGGCCATGGAAAGATAGACTAAAAACTAATTGGAAACTAAACAATTTAATCCTAAAAAATTGGTGGGTCAAAGAAGAAATTATAGAAACAATCAATAATTTCATTCAAGAGAATGATAATAATGAAACAACATACCAAAATTTGTGGGATGCACTAAAGGCAGTTCTCAGGGGAAGTTTTATATCCCTGAGTGCATACTTAATTAAAGCAGAGAGAAGGGAGGTCAGTGAATTGGACATGCAATTGAAAAAGCTAGAAAAAGAACAAATTGAAAATCCCCAATTTAGTACTAAATTAGAAATACTGAAAACCAAAGGTGAGATTAATAAAATTGAAATTAAGAAAACCATTGAATTAATAAATAAAACCAAGAGCTGGTTTTATGAAAAAATCAACAAAATTGATAGACCCTTAGTCAATATGATAAAAAAAAAGAAAGAAGAAAACCAAATTATGAGTATCAAAAATAAAAAGGGTGAATCTACCTCCAATGAAGAGGAAATCAAAAAAATAATGAGGAATTATTTTTCCCAATTGTATGCACATAAATATGACAATCTTAGTGAAATGGATGAATATTTACAAAATCACAAGTTGCCCAGATTAACTGAAGAGGAAGTGAATTACCTAAATAACCCCATCTCAGAAAAAGAAATCAAACAAGCCATCAATGAACTCCCTAGGAAAAAATCTCCAGGGCCAGATGGGTTTACTAGTGAATTCTATCAAACATTTAAAGAACAATTGATTCCAATACTCTACAAACTATTTGGGAAAATTAGTGAAGAAGGAGTCCTACCAAACTCTTTCTATGACACAAATATGGTACTGATTCCTAAATCAGGAAGAGATAAAACAGAGAAAGAAAATTATAGACCAATCTCCCTCATGAATTTAGACGCAAAAATTCTAAATAAAATATTAGCCAAAAGACTCCAACAACTTATCACAAAAATAATACACCCTGATCAGGTAGGATTCATTCCAGGAATGCAAGGATGGTTTAATATTAGGAAAACCATCAATATAATTGAGCATATCAACAACAAAACTAGCAAAAACCACATGATCCTCTCAATAGATGCAGAAAAGGCTTTTGACAAAGTACAACATCCATTCCTATTAAAAACACTAGAAAGTATAGGAATAAATGGAGCCTTCCTTAAAATAGTTGCTAGCATCTATCTAAAACCATCAGCAAGTATTATATGCAATGGGGATAAACTAGAAGCCTTTCCAATAAGATCAGGAGTGAAACAAGGGTGTCCACTATCACCCCTCTTATTCAATCTGGTACTTGAAACGTTAGCAGTAGCAATTAGAGAAGAAAAAGAAATCAAAGGAATCAAATTAGGCAAAGAAGTGACCAAGCTGTCACTCTTTGCAGATGATATGATGATATACTTAGAGAATCCTAGAGAATCAAGTAAAAAATTACTTGAGACAATAAATAAATTTGGCAAAGTTGCAGGATATAAAATAAACCCACATAAATCCTCAGCATTCCTGTACATCTCTAATAAAACTCAACAGCAAGAGATAGAAAGAGAAATCCCATTTAAAGTCACTGTAGACATTATAAAATATTTGGGAATTTACTTGCCAAAACAAACCCAGAATCTATATGATCACAACTACAAAACACTTCTCACACAAATAAAATCAGATCTAAATAGTTGGAAAAATATCAATTGCTCGTGGCTGGGTCGAGCTAATATAATAAAAATGACAATTTTACCCAAACTAAATTATATATTTAGTGCCATTCCAATCAATTTACCAAAAAACTACTTTGTAGAGTTAGACAAAATAATAACAAAATTTATTTGGAAAAACAAAAGGTCTAGAATATCAAGGGAATTAATGAAAAGAAATGCTAGGGAAGGTGGACTAGCTATGCCAGATCTTCATCTGTATTATACAGCAGCAGTCATCAAAACGGCTTGGTACTGGCAGAGGTGTAGAGTAGTGGATCAATGGAATAGATTAGGTGCAGGAGACCCAGCAGTTAATGAATATAGCAATCTATTGTTCGATAAACCCAAAGACCCCAGTTTTTGGGATAAGAATGCACTATTTGACAAAAACTGCTGGGAAAACTGGAATACAGTATGGCAGAAACTGGGCATAGATCACTATCTAACACCATATACCAAAATAAAGTCTAAATGGGTGCATGATCTAGGTGTAAAGGATGATACTGTAAGCAATTTGGGAAAGCAAGGAATAGTTTACCTGACAGATCTGTGGAGAGGGGAAGATTTTAGGACCAAACAAGAATTAGAGAGCATTATAAAATGCAAAATGGATAATTTTGATTACATTAAATTGAAAAGCTTCTGCACAAACAAAGCCAATGTAACCAAGATCAAGAGGGAGGTGGGAAATTGGGAAAGAATTTTTACAACCTGTGTCTCTGATAAAGGACTCATTTCTAAAATTTATAGAGAATTGAGCCAAATCTATATGAATACAAGTCATTCCCCAATTGAGAAATGGTCAAAGGATATGAATAGGAAGTTTTCAGAGAAAGAAATTAAAGATATCTATAAGCATATGAAGAAATGATCTAAATCACTATTAATTAGAGAAATGCAAATCAAAACAACTCTGAGATACCACATCTCTCCAGTCAGATTAGCTAAGATGACAAAACAAGAAAGTGACAAATGCTGGAGAGGTTGTGGGCAAATTGGAACGCTAATACATTGCTGGTGGAGTTGTGAATTTATCCAACCATTCTGGAGAGCAATCTGGAATTATGCCCAAAGGATTATAAATAATTTCATACCCTTTGACCCAGCCATACCACTCCTAGGGTTATATCCCAAAGAGATCATAGTAGTGGGAGGAAGAAGCATATGTACAAAAATATTTTTAGCAGCCCTTTTTGTGGTTGCAAAGAATTGGAAACTAAAGGAGTGCCCATCAATTGGGGAATGGCTAAACAAGTTGTGGTATATGAATGTAATGGAATTTTATTGTGCTATAAGAAATGAGGAGGTGACGGATTTCATAATTACCTGGAGAGACTTATACAAACTGATGCTGAGCGAGAAGAGTAGAATCAGAAGAAATTTGTATACAATCACAGACATACCATATCTGTGACGACCAACTATGACAGACTGGACTCTTTTCAGCAATGCAGTGATATAAGTTAATCCCGAATGACTCAAGAAAGTGAGAAATGTGCCATCCAGAGATATAACTAGAAAGAACTGAGCCTGAATCCTGATGGAAGCAAACTAAATGATCTTGTTCTTCTCATTGTTTGGTTGTACTTCTTCCTTACCATCTTTCATCCCACCTAGTACTATATGCCTTTGTAATTGGAATAATGTTTAATATGAATGCATTTGCAGACCCTATACTGTACTATATGATGTCATGAGGGGAGGGGGGAGGGAAGTAAAGGAAATTTGAAAATCAAGGAACTATGGAATTGAATCTTGTCAACTGAAACTAAACTAATAAATTAATTAAAAAAAAAAAAAGAAATAACTTGCACATACAATTCATTAACATGTTTTAGAATACATGTTTCACATCTTACTTTTTCAAGCATTGATGGTGGCAGTTCTAAGTATGGGATAATGGATTTGCTCAATCCCAACTCACATAAATTATTTGATAAGATGCACAATTAATTTTGTTTATAGATTGTAGACTAAATACAAAAAGTCCTTCAGACTTTAATTGACATTTCACAAATGTTTTATTTTAACAGTCTTAGAAAATATAGCCAGGTCCCAGGAGTCAGTTAGAAATTGTTCTAAAAATTAAAAACATTAATTGGAGATTATGGGGCAAACAACATTCTAGCACAACCATGGGGATGAGGAGGGGAAAGGTAGTTCTAAGTTTTGACAAATAAGAGAAATAGCATCTATATAGTTATTTCAGAGCAGAAGACTTGGGCTAAATGAAGGCCTTATAATATGTTGAGTATAATTAGCTATTTTTTGTTGCCCAAATATTCATAGTATCCTGAATTTTACCTTAACGACAGTCAGCCAGGGAATTAGCTTTATTTATTATTGTCCCTCATACAAAATAATTGGTCAAAATGACAGTTGAATGAGTACCAGGTTTTGAGTCTACAGACATGAGTTTAAAGCCTAGTTCCACTTCTTCGTATAGATTTGATCTTGATCAAATTGATTAATTTCCATGTTCCTTTTAAAAACATTTTTCAATGAAATGTTAGTGATAGACTAGATGACCTCTAATGTCCCTTGTAGTAATAAATCTTTGATCTTATGAAAATGAAGGCAGTAAATTTTCAAGACTTCCTTTTCTTTGACATCTTCAAATATATCATAGTTAAATATCTACTTGTTGGAATTAAAGTATCTCCCTCCAGTGCAGTATTTTTTCATTCTAGGAAAGCATATTTTCTTTCATGAATAGGGTAAGGCCTTCTTGATCCAAATTAATTTTCCTCTTTACTGACCTATGGGGCACTGACCTATGAGACATTTGGATTTCATTTATGTCAGCTCAATTTAATACAATTCAATTAATAAACATGATATTCAACTTACTATGCCAAATGATATAGGTTAAAATACACTAGCCCTTGGCTTCAAAATATTACATTTTAAAGAGAAGATATGTATTATTTGCACAAATAAATAAAATCACAACAATACCAGACAATTTCAAAGATAGACTACTAACAACTTAAGTGTAAGCATGAAGTATCTGAAAAGATCTCATGGAGGAGGTGATACTAGCCTGTTTCTTGAACAAAACTGAGGGCAGGAGAATAGAATAATAGATTATCAAATCAAAAATGGAGTATCACTCATGTCAAGGACAGAGTTGTGAGAGAGATTGTGATGTACAGGATACAATGACCATGCCTTTTGACTACTACAGAGTGGATATGTCCAAGCAAGAATATGACAAAACCAAGACTTAATTTGACAAGAAGCAGAAGGTGGGGCTGGAGACACTTTCCTTGCTGTCTTTTCTTTGCCTTACTGCTTTTTTGCTTTTTTTCTGCCTTCTGTTCTGGTTGACCAAAAAAAAAAGTAGTCTCTTTGAAAAGCTTCATCATTCTCTCTGCATGATTTCCCAACCACTGGAGGGGGTGGGGCAATAGAAAGCAAATCTCCCTTGGATATAGGAAGATTTCTATATTAGTACTTCATGTTACATTCAGTATCTTCTCTTCCAGCAAAAAGGTGATCAGCAGCCTTCACTGTCCTTACTGTTTGCTAGGAGCAGAGATTTCCACATGACCTTGCATCCAGATAGGTCTTGCTGGGCTTAAGATAGCTCTCAATTGGTAATACATAGTTATCCTTTTTCCAGGAATAACTGTGGCTGTGATATATTGTGAAAGATACCATTTTAATTATAGAGGAATCTTTTTGATAGAGGTAAATGTATTTTCTATGTTAATAATTATCAACTGATATGCTATGTTCTCAGCTTATATTAAATTTGCATATACATTATTGAGTCAGTTATTTCCCCTGACAGACTGTGAGCTTGACAGTTCCCCTTAAATATCTTTCTCAAAATTAAGGAGAAGATATGTATTTACTTCCTAGACACTTGAATTACTAGACGATCCTGAGGTTGTCTCAAGTGTGGCGGAGCATATGTAGGCTTATAAAGAATGATTCAGGGGGGAGGAGGGGCAAAGCCATGATGGCAAAGAAAAGTCCTTGACTTACATGAGCTATTCTCAAAACCCATCTGAACACTATTAAACAATGCCATGTAAATATCCTGGAACAGCAGAACCCATGAAAGGACAGGGTGAAATAATTTTCCAGCCAAAGACAACTCAGAAGATTGACAGAAAATGTCTGTTACAACAGAGTAAAAGTGAAGCACAGTACAGAACAGTCTGTGCCAGTACAGACCTAACCCCAGTGAACCCAGAGGAGTCCTTGGGAGCCCTTATGTCTATAGCAGCAGAGTCTAATTCCAGAGCTCTCAGTCCACAGACAGGAAAGGGGTGGAACAATTGATGAGATTAGGAGGTCTCTTTGTTAGCACTGAGGCAGGAATCTGCTGCTTTTTCTATGCTCAGATTTCAGTTGAAGTCCTGGGCAGCAGTCCCTTGGGCAAGAGAATACTAGTACACCAGAGCTTATGAACCACAGTGGAGCAGGGACTCTCATCACAGTTTCTGAGCAGAAAAGAGTGTTTGTGGCTGCTCACAAACTAGAGCACAGGCCAGGGGAGTAGTAATCCCACCCCTCTTTAGCTCACATCATCTTGGAAGAATAGAAAACTTATAGATCCATAAAAGTATCTCTAAAAACAACTGCACAAAAACCCTGAAGTTTGGGACAGTGCACCCTCCACCCTGGAAGCAGAGGCCCACATTCAGAAATGATTTTGAAAATCAAGTAAGAGAGGAAGAAGAAACTCTGGGAAAAGTGAGATCAATATAAGACAATCATTAAATCCAAAGTGTGCAGTGTTCCTTCCAGGAACTTTCTTGGTGTATTTCGCACTCCTTTCTTGTTTGTCTGAGTTATCCATTAGGATTTACTATTTTGACTGCCCCAGGGTATTTGGGCGGCCATTGCTGATTCCTCCCTTTCATAAAATGACTCACTTTCCTGTTTTGTTCATTCATATGTCTCTTTGCTATTACCTTTTTACTGTTGCTTTTGTGCAGGTAAATCTTGTAAAACGTCATTGTATACTTACCTACTATCTTTGTCATCAATGGGCTTTTGGGTTTACTGTAAATTAGATTCTGACAATATGATGGCATTGCTTGACTAGTTCAAAGACATCAATGAGAATCATCTGAAATCATTTCCAGCTCTGAAAAATTTGCCAAATGTATTGCCCCCTTTCTTCAATGTTAGGTAGTGTATGTTCAGATATGGTTAATGAAGGATTAATTAAATTGAATTTCCATACAACTACATGTCATCATTTGGAAAAAATGTGCTTTCTTCATCTACTTTCTCACTGTGCATGGATGATTAGACTAGTATGTATATGTTTGTGTGTTTAAATGCCTATATATAGTACTGAAAAGTTTGTATATTTTACTCAGGGTTGATGAATGAATAAGACAGAATTTATTAAACACTTACTATATGCTGCTTCCTACAGTGTTAATTCCTGGGAACACACACACACACACACACACACACACACACAAAATAAGGAGTTAGTTCCAGTCTCAAAACTCCTGCTCTCATTGAGGAAAAAAAATAGTTTAGTTGCAAGACACATTTTAAGAAACAATTAATGAAAGTTCCCAGCAGGGAAAACAGCAAGATCCAAAGATTTTAAGTTCATGACAGTAGCACTAATGACAGCACCAGAGATCTGTATGTAAGGTCTAGAGAGACTCATGTCTCAATTCAGAGTAGGTCATAAGGTCTGTTTATTTTCTATCTGACCAGAAAAAAGGCTTCTGGGATGGCCAGGGGCTAGGGATTAGGGGTAGAATGGAAGACAATAGGGAAAGTATCACCAGAGATATACAGTAATCTGCAAGCCAGAAGAGGTGGATAATCATTATTTAGGAGAAAATTTGTGATTTACAAATCATATTTAATATTCTTATTGGTGAACATTTTAGGCAAATTTACACTTTCATACTTGTGACTCACTGATCATGAAAATCAGAGGAATGACTATAAACCATACCTTCTCAATTTTCTACATCTAGACAACTTCCCAACTCACTTGGAACCATTTGGACTCTTGAACAAGGATATTTTTAGTCCAAAATGTAGGATGTTGCTAGCACTATCGCATGTTTCTTAGAGCTAGTTCTGGGCAGTTCATTATTGTAGGTCACCAGGTGCCTCATCAAGTGAGGTCTAATGCAGCTCACTTTAAACTGCAAAGGCTTCAAAAGAACCCAAAGTGATCTAGCCCTTCCCCTAGTAACCTGACTGACATTTAAAATTTAGGGGAAAATAAAGGTGATGTAAAAAATCAAAGCTATCGATCAAATTAAAAATGTAATATCTGTTCTTGTTGCTGTAATTTAAGGAAATAATGTCCTACAAATACTTTCCAATTATCTTCTCTCACCACACCCTTCACCAATTTGATTCCTCAATAAGTGTACTCAATGTAAGCTTCAAAGAACTAACCAATTTATCATGTAAGGTTTGTTATATTGTAGCATTTACTATAGTAAAAATAAATGTGCAAAAGTAAATTCAATAGGAGATCCCCTAGACATATTATTTCTCCTTTAATTTCTCTCTACTTCAAAGAATCATGGATTAAGAAATTAAAAAATAATTAATAATAAATTATTATATAATAATCTTATATAATAATATGTAAATAATAATAAATAATAAATAAAAATTAATTTTTATTCATCAGCTAGTCTAACCCTTTCTTACCATCTCAGTGAGGTTAAACTGAGTCCAAATTAGGTTAACTCCGTGTTAGCCTAAAATATTTGAATATTTCATAAAATCAGCTGTGAATTAATTTAGTTTTCTTCTCTTTCAAATCTTCATCCACTAAAGATTTCTGGGGTAGAACCAAGATAACAGAATAAAAGAAAGCTTAGCTCTCCCATCACCCTCCTCCAGACAACCATAAAATAGCACTTCAAATTGAATAAGCCAGCAAAAAAGTCAGAGTGAGACGTTCTTCAAGGCAAAGACAACACAGGAGACTGGAAAGAATTATCAGTTATATGGAGAGAAGACACTTGTTCAGAGTCAATACACCAGTGGTGAAATTAAGTGATGGTGACAGAAGCAGCAGTAGCTTTAGGAGCTCTCAAGCCAGAGATCTTAAGGGAACCTGACAACTGGTGAAGAAGAGCTGGATACAAGAACAAATGCCTAAACTTAAGCCTGGGTCATAGTATAAGGGCAAAGAGAAGCACTTTCATTCAAGAAGTTGAAGCCCTGAGGGGCAACTGTTTGGCAATTGAAATGCCTATATCTACTACTGGGTCACAGTACAAGAGTGGAGAAAATCACTTTTAGTTAGGAGACAGAGGAAGACTTGAGATGTTGTATAATTTCTGGCTATAAGGGATGAGGGACTCAGAAAAACAATATCATTTTTACTAGTCCTAATGGAAATGGGGACTTAAGGAGCAGTACTGATTGCTATCCTAAAGGATCAGAGAACCTTCTGGGGTTAAAACACACACACACACACACACACACACACACACACACACACACACACATGCACACAGCAATGACTACATCTCTTCCCAGATGAAATGATTTTGGAAGCACCTAAACCTTTCAAATCCCCAGAATTAGCTGTGAAAACAGCATTGTGAAAAATCCTGAAGCTTGAGACAAAGCCCTTTCATTCAACACCCAACCCTCTATACACAAAAGCAACAGAGTCCAACTTTAACTTAGGATTCAAAATTTAAAAAGGTAAAAAAAATAAATGAGCAAAGAAGAGGAAAAAAGAAGCTGCCACTAAAAACCACAATGATGACAGCAAAGATTAAGACACAACCTAGGAGAAGAAAATAAAGTCAAAATAGCTATAAGCAAAACTGCAAAAGAAAAAAAAAAGCAATAACTCGGGTAAAATAAAAAAAAAAAACTTCCTAGAAGAGTTAAGAAATTCTTTTCAACAATAAATAAAAGTAGTACATGAAAATGGCAAAAAAATTAAACAAAACTGTTAAATAAAATATTAGCAAAAATATTTTAGGAACTTATCATGAGAATAATACACTATGACAGGTAGTATCTATTCTAGGAATGCTGGGCTGGTTCACTGTTAGGAAAACCATAAGCACAATTGATCATATCAACAACAAAACTAGCAGAAATCATATGATTATCTCAATAGATGCAGAAAAAGCTTTTGACAAAATACAAGACCCATTCCTATTAAAAGTACTAGAGAGCATAGGAATAAATGGAGTCTTCCTTAAAATGATAGGTAACATTTACCTAAAACTATCAACAAGTATTATATGTAATGAAGATATTGTATATTTTACTCAGGGTTGATGAATGAATAAAACAGCATTTATTAAACACTTTTGGGAAGAGAAATGGGAATAATGCAAGAAAATCATGAAAAGAGAGTCAAAAACCTGACTGAAGAAAATTATTCCTTAAGAAATAGACTGACTCAAATGAGAAAAGAGGCCCAAACAGCCAATGAGGAGAAGAATGCCTTAAAAAGCTGAATTTGTCAGATGGAAAAAAGGATTTCAAAAGCTCACTGAAGAGAATAATTCCTTCAGAATTGGACTGGAACAAACAGAAGCTAATGACTTTATGAGAAATCAAGATAGTGTTAAACAGATCCAGACAAATGAAAAAAATAGAAGCCAATGTGAAATATCTCACTGGGAAAAAAAAAAAAAAAACTACTGAACTAGAAAATAGATCCAGGGGAGAAAATTTAAAAAGTATTGGGATACCTGGAAGCTATGATCAAAAAAAAAGAAAGGACCTAGAAATCATCCTTCAAGAAATTCTCAAGGAAAATTACCCTGATAATTTAGAATCAGAAGGCAAAATAGAAATTGAAAGAATTTACCCATTACTTTTTGAAAAGATCCCACAAAAAAACTCCTAGGAATATTATAGCCAGTTTCCAGAGTTCCCAAATTAAGTAGAAAATATTCCAAGCAGCCAAGAAGAAACAATTTTAATATTGTGGAAACATTATCAGCATAAAACAAGATCTAACAGTTTCTATATTAAGAGATCAAAGGGCTTGGAATATGAATATCTCAAAGGAGCTAGGATTAAAACCAAGAATGACCTACCCAGCAAAACTGTGTATAATGTTTCAGGGAAAATATGCTCATTCAATGGAATAGAGGACTTTCAGTCATTCTTGATGAAAAAAACAGAGATAAAAAAATTTGACATTCAAATAAAAGTAAGAAGAGAAACATGAGAAGGTAAAAAAGGGAAAAAGAAATCATAAGCAACTTATCAAAGTTGAAGTGTTTACATTCCTACATGGAAAAAATGATAATTGTAACTTATGAAACTTTTCTCAGGATGAGAGTAGTTGAAGGAAATATGTGTGTTTATATATATATATGTAAATGTATACCTATATAGGGGGTATATGTGTGTATGAATATATATATATATACGTATATGTAAGTATTTGTATATATGTGTACAGGTATACATAAGCAGAGGGCACAGGACCAATTGAATAGGAATGGATGATATTTAAAAAAAATAAAATTAAGAGGTGAGAGAGGAATATGATGAGACGACATAGGGAGAGACAGAAAAGGGTAAATTATCTCATATAAAAGAGGCAAGGAAAAATTGTTACAACAGAGTAGAAGAACAGGAAGGTGAAAGGGAATGGGTCAACCTTACTCCTGTTGAATTTGACATAAGGAGGGAATAACATACACACTAAATTGGGTATTTACCCTAAAGGAAAGTAGGGGGAAAGGAGATAAGAGGGAGGATGATAGATGGCACAGCAGATTGGGGGGATGGTAGGTAAAAGCATACACTTTTGAAAAGGGACAGGGCCAAAGTAGAAAATAAAACAAGTGGGGGTGGTATAGGATGGAGGAAAATATAACCAGTCTTTCACAATATATCCACTATGGAAATGTTTTGTGTGACTGTACATGTATAACCTATATTGAATTGCTTATCTTCCCAGTAAGGGTGGGTGACAAGGGAAGAATGGAAAGAATCTGGAATTCAAAGTTTTAAAATCAAATATTTAAAAAATTATTATCATTATTATTATTATTATTATTATTATTATTATTTACATGCACCTGGGAAAAAGATATACAGGCACTGGGATATGGAGATCCATCTTGCCCTACTGGAAATTCGGAAGGGGCATGGGGGAGCATATAGGAGAAAGCAAATTGGCTGAGGAGGTATTCAGTGGGATTGCTGTTTTGGGTGTGTCAGTAGGGGACAGATGGGGAGAAAATTTGTAACTCAGAATCTTATGGAAATGAATGTTGTAAACTAAAAATAAACATAAAATTTATTTTTAAAAAAGTGAACTCATTATTTGACAAAAACTGCTGGGAAAATTGGAAAATAGTACTACAGAAAGTGGGCATAGACTTATACTGTAGTCTTATATATACTTATATATACTTACACTGTTTACTTACTGTAAACTTATACTGTATACATAAACAAAGTTCAAATGGGTACATCATTTAGACATAAAGATTGATACTATAATAAGCAAACAAGGAGAACAAGAAATAGTTTACCTGTAAGTTTTATGCAGAATAAGAGAATTTATAATACAACAAGTGGTAGAGAACATTATGAAATGCAAAATGAATAATTTTAATTACATTAAATTGAAAAGGTTTCTTTTTTTTTTTGTAAAAACAAAACCAATAAAACCAAGATTAGGAGGGAAACAGAAAAACAGGAAAGAATTTTTACAGTTAATATCAAATTATAAGAATACAAGTCATTCCCCAATTGATAAATGACCAAATGATATGAACAGGTAGTTTTCAGAGAAAGAAATTAAAAATATCTATAGTTATATGAAAAAATGCACTAAATCACTATTGATTAGGGAAATGCAAACCAAAACAGCTCTTAGGAAACACATCACATCTGTCAGATTGACAGATGAGAAAACAGGTAAGTTATAAATTCTGGCAAAGTTGTGTGGAAATTAGAACACTAATGCATCATTTGTGGAGTTGTGAACTGATCTAACCATTTTGGAGAATAATGTGGAACTATGCCCAAAGGGATATAAAATTTCGTATACTCTTGGACAAAGAAATACTTTTTCTAGGGCTGTATCCCAATGACATCATGCAAAATGGGAAAAAGACCCAAATGTAAAAAAAATATTTATAGCAGCTCTTTTTGTGGTGGCCAAGGACTGGAAATTGAGAGGCTGCTCATAAATAGGGCAACAACTCAACAAGCTGTGGTATATGAATGTAATGAAATACTATTGTGCTATAAAAAATAATGATCAGGCAGACTTCAGAAAAACCTGGAAAACTTGTATGAACTGATGTTGAGTGAGGGGAGTTAGAACCAGAAGAACATTGTACACAGCTACAATCACATAGTGCAATGAATAACTTTGATAGACTTGACTCTTCACAGTAACACAAGGTTCTAAGACAATTTTAAAGTTTCATGATGGAAAATGCTATACACATCCAGAGAAAAAATTATAGTCTGAATGCAGATTGAAGCCTACTATTTGCTCTCTCTCATTTTTGTTTTGTTTTATTTTCTTTCTTCTTTCTTGTGGTTCATACCATCTATTATAATTCTTCTTTACAAAGTGAGTAATGTGAAAATGTTTTAAAAAAGAAATTAGAGCAAAAGAAGGAATTTATGAAAATTAATGAACAATTTGATAAAAGTGGGAAAAATACTGAAGAAAGGCAGAGGTAGCAATCAGGATCTCAGAGAAAGCAAAAGCAAAAATAAACCTAATTAAAAAAAGGATAGCAGGAAAACAACATCTTCCTAAAAGGAATCACATACAAACTGAAGTAATATTAAAACTCACTGACATGGTATCCAAATTCATTTTTAAATTTTAATATTGGAGATTTTAATTTTAATATTGGAGATTTTCTCCAATTTTTGATATTGATATTTAAATTGATTTTGATATTGATATTTGATGTTGATTTTCAAATTTTTATTCCAAAATCTCTCCCTTCTTTTATCCCCACACTCCCCCCACCCATTGAAAAGGCAAGCAATTTTTAATTTACATGTGCTGTCATGCAAAACATTTCCATATTAGTCATATTGTGAAAGAAATCATAGACCACCCCCTAATATCGTTTTAATTGACATATATCTAATCAATAATATATTAGAATATTTTTTCATAGGACTATAAATTTACATTTTTTCATTGGAAAACTGCCTGTTTATGTCCTTTTAACATTTATCAATTGCGGAATAACTTGTATTCTTATAAATTTGACTGTTAGTTATATATTTTAGATATGAAATCTTTATCTGATAAACTACCTACATTCTCTGCACCCCTGATTTTCTGCTTTCTTTCTGATCTTGGCTACAACTGTTCTAACTGAATGAAAATTATTTGCTTTTATGTCATCAAAACTATTAATTTTAAATCTTACTGCTATCTCTTGTTTATTCATAAATTGTTCAGGTATCCAGAAGTCTGATTAATAATATTTTTATATATTTTAAATTTTCTTATAAAATTTATCTTTATATCTCGGTCATGTATCTATTTTTATCTTATCTTGTTAAATGGTGTAAGATATTTTTCTATGCCCTGCTAGGTTAACCTTACTGAATGCCTAATGATTTCTCCTTCCTATTTACCTTTTTATGCTTCCCTTGAGTCTGCTACTTTAAAGACAGATTTTCTATCCACCTCTGGTTTTTGAAAAGAAATGCTTGAGCTTTTTCTCGCGCTTCAGAAACATTGCGGCTGCTACTGCAGCCTCGGGTTCCTCCCTGACTTCCACTCTGGCCCTGACCCCGACTCAGGTGTCTGCACCGGATTCCTCCACAGCTCCAGCCCTGGCCCCACCACAGGCCCAGGGCCAGGCCCTGGACTAGGCTCCTCCACCGGCTGCCCCGACCCCGGCTCCAGCGCTGCCCCTCCTCGCGCCTAGGCCGAGTAGTCCGGCTACACCCGGTCAAACTCGCCTCCATGGTGGACAGGTACGAGTGTAGCAATGAGGGCGTGGGCTTGTCATCGGACCTCTGCTGGGAACAAGTGACAAACACTCAGTAGTAGTTACCTGATGCTTTTCAGTGCCACATAATGAGTCTGGGGATGAGCTCACTGTGGACATGGAATTTCCTAAGAATACGTATGAATGACACAAGAAAGTCTCTCCAAGTGAACTTGTTCTGGGCTGGTATGACGTCACAGAACACTAGGGGCTGATTCATGAGTACTACAGCTGGGAGGCCCATAGCCCCATTCACCTCACTGTGGACACCAGCTTCCAGAATGGGCAGCTAAGCACCAAAACCTATGTCAGTGCTCATGGGCTTCCAGGACAAATGATGTGAGTGATAGTCACTCTGCTGACAGTGAAATATGTCTGCTATGATACTGAGCCTACTGGAATTGACCTGATCATGAAGACATGTTTCAGCCCCAACCATGTGATTGGCCTTTCAAGTGATCTGCAGCAAGTTGGTGGGGCCTCAGCCCGGATCCAGGATGCTCTAAGCACAGTGTGGCAGTATGCTGAGGATGTGCTGTCTGTAAAGGTGCAGGCTGACAACACTGTAGGCTGCTTCCTGATGGGCCTGGTTAACCAAGTTCCCAAGATTGCCCCTGAGGACTTCGAGACCATGCTGAACAGCAAAATCAGTGACCTGTTGATGGTGACTTACGTTGCCAACCTAACCCAGTCACTAATTACTATCAAAGAGAATGTTGTGAGCCTATAAGGAAACCTAATGAGCAGTAGCTACAGCCAGCAACTCCCCCTGATGTGGGTCCTTCCTGGGCCTGACCTATAGGATAGAGCAGAAGAAAAATGGATTCTTCTTCAATGATCACCTTTAAGTTGCCTGTTTCTGTAGATGAGCTGTTTATAACTCCAAATAAACTACGGACATCCCTTAAAAAATGCTTGAAATTTCTCTATTTCATTGAATATCCCCCACCCCCCTTTTTTTTCCTGCTGAAGGATTACACACAGTTTTTCTGGGTGGGTGATTCTTGGTTGTAATTTTAGTTTTTGTGCCTTCTGGAATATCATATAACAAACTTTCTAATAAGTTAATATAGTAGCCATAAATTTTGTGTTATCCTGATTGTGGCATTTTGACATTTTGTTTTTGTTTTTGTTTTGTTTGTTTTGTTTTCTGGTTGCTTGCAGTATTTTCTCCTTGATCTGGGAGCTCTGTACTTTTATATATAATATTCCTGGATATTTTCATTTTGGCATCTATTTGAGCAAGCTATCATTGAATACTTTTAATTTATATTTTATTTTCTGCTTCTAGAAAATCAGGGCAGTCTTCCTTATTAATTTCTTGAAAAATGATGTTTAAGGTCTTTATTTTTATCATGGCTTTCAGGTGATCCAATAATTTGTAAATTATCTCTCCCCAATCTATTTTCCAAGTCAGATTTTTTCGTAAGGAGATATATGACATTTTCTTCTAATGTTTTCATTGTCTTGATATTCTTTTAGTTTCTTTTTTTTTCCTCATGGAGTTTCTATTTACTGAATTCTAATTTATAAGGATTTATTTCCTTTAGAGAGTTTTTTATATCCTTTCTCCATTTGACTAACTCTACTTCTTAAAGGATTTCTTCATTTCAGTGTATTTTTGTACCTCTTTTATAATTTGTCCTATACTGTTTCTTCAGTACATTTTTTTTTGCCTCCTTTAACAAACTGTTAATGGTTTTTCCATGATTTTCTTGCACCAGTCATATATTTTCCAAATTTTTCTTTTGCTTTTCTTATTTTATTTTTAAAGTCCCTTTGAGCTATTTCATGAAATGTGCTTTTTTGTTTGTTTGTTTGTTTTGGTTTTTTTGTTTGTTTTTGGTATTAGACCAATTCCAATTTTTCTTTAAGATTTTGGATCCTGTAGTTTTGACTTTTTTTCTTCTCTTTCCTGTCACTATAATATTCTTCTGGGGTCAGATAATTTTGCTGTTTTCTGCTCCTCCAGCTTATTTCTTGACTTTAAATTTATGTTGAAGTTGGGATCTGGAGGGGACACTGTCAACAATTCAGGGTTTCCCTGCAGCTGTTTTCAGAGGTAGTTCTGATGGTCTATAATTTTTTAGTTCTTCTAAGTTAATCATTTAAGGAGAGGCATGTTTACTCCTCTTCTGTCCTGTCATCTTTTCTTTGTGGCTAGGGTCTCTACTCCTCTGTGGCTACAAATTCAAAGGTGCTAGTGCTCCTCCTCACCCTGAGACTGTAACCCATGACTTCAACTCTGATTTAATTACAAGTGCACCAACAGAGTTTTGCACCCAGTGTGGGCAAACAAACTCTTTTAATCTCCTTGTGACCAGTTGTTTGAGCCCATTGCTGTCTATGGACTGAGAGATCCAAATGGTACTGCTTCCTTTGTTGTTTCTGATGCCTCCAATTACTTTGCTAGACTGAACCCCCCTTTTATCCTACTGTGACAGATCTTTCTTGTCCACTTCTAAGTTGTCTTAAACTAGAAATTTGTCTCATCTCTTCCCTTTGTGAGTTCTTTCACTCTAGAATTTGTTTTGAGATATTCTTGCAATATTATTTGCAGGGGAACTTGAGAGAGCTCAGGGGAATCACTGGCTTTTTTTCTGCCATTTTGGCTCTACCCTACATAGCATCCAAAATCTTAAATAAAAAGTCAAATGGGGGGCGGAGCCAAGATGGCGGAGTAGAAACAGCTCCTCCAAGCCTCTCTGCCCCCAGATTCTCCACAAACTATGTAAAAAAGGACTCTGAACAACTTCTGGAGCCCCAGCACCCACAGAACGACACAGAGAAGCTAACCTCCTGCTGAGGACAGCCCAGCACCCTGCAGGAAGGACCAGCGCAGCGGTCTGGGAGCCGGCAGAGCACAGAGCGCAGGAGCCAAGCCGAGCCGAGCCCAGGTCCACGTGAGCCGAGGTTTTAACCCCAGGGTGGCAGGGCCAGCAGCAAGCTGGAGGAACCCCAGAACACCAGGAACTGTGGAGACTCCAGAATTATCAACATAGACTTGCCTAGGACAAAGTAAGAGGTTAGTGTCCTATGGACTTTGGGACCTGTATTTGGGGAATGCGTCAGCTCCCTCCCCTGGGGGCTAGAAGCCGCTGAGGAGACACGCCATTTTGTAGTTTTCATAGGCATTTCCGGCTCCCAGCCTACAAATCGTGGGGAGATCCAGCGATCAGTCTTGGGGGTAATCGCTCTTGCTTTAACCTCCCTGGATCTGGATTGTGATCTAGGGTGGAAGTTGTGGGTGGGTTTACAGCTTGCCAGAAACGGAAGTTGCCCCCCACACGTTCGGGACGAAAATTCCTCTATCTGGCCTTAAAGCCATAGTGTGGCAACAAGCCCAAAAGTCAAGCAATTAAGTGGCAACATGCCAAGGCAAAGGAAACAGAAAAATGCAACCCTAGACTCCTATTTTGGGGGCATAGAGCGGGAAAAGGACTGTGAGGTCAGAAGGCCTGCTCCAAAAGCCCCAGGGGAAAACATGAGCGGGTTGCAGGCCATAGAGGACCTTAAGAAGGACTTTAAAAATCAAATAAGAGAAGTGGAGGAAAAATTGGAAAGAGAAATGAGAAGGATGCAGGAAAAGTATGAAATGAGGGTCAACAGCCTGACTGAGGAAAACAACACCTTAAAAATAGACTAACTCAAATGGCAAAGGAGGCCCAAAAGGGCAATGAGGAGAAGAATGCCTTAAAAAGTCGAATTTGCCAGATGGAAAAAGAATCTCAAAAGTTCACTGAGGAGATTCATTCCTTCAGAGTTAGACTGGAGCAAATGGAAGCTAGTGACTTTATGAGAAATCAAGATGCTGTTAAGCAGATCCAAACAAACGAAAGATTAGAAGGCAATGTGAAATATCTCATGGGAAAAACCACTGACCTGGAGAATAGATCCAGGAGAGACAATTTAAAAATTATTGGACTACCTGAAAGCCATGATCAAGGAAAGAAACTAGAAATCACCCTTCAAGAAATTCTCAAGGAAAACTGCCCTGATGTTTTAGATCCAGAGGGCAAAATAGAGGTTGAAAGAATCCACCGATCACCTCCTGAAAAAGATCCCAAAAAGAAAACTCCCAGAAATATTATAGCCAGGTTCCAGAATCCCCAGATCAAGGAGAAAATACTACAAGCAGCCAGGAAGAAACAATTTCAATATTGTGGAAACACAATCAGAATAGCCCAGGACCTGGCAGCTTCTACACTGAGGGATCGAAGGGCATGGAATATGATATTCCAGAGGGCAAAAGAACTGGGAATGAACCCAAGGGTCACCTACCCAGCAAAACTGAGTATTTTATTTCAGGGGAAAATATGGTCATTCAGTGGAATAGAGGACTTTCAAGCATTCTTGAGGAAAAAACCAGAGTTGAATAGAAAATTTGACATCCAGACACAAGAAGTAAGAGATGCCTGAGAAGGTAATCAGGGAAAAGAAATCAAAAGGAACTTATCAAAGTTGAACTATTTACATTCCTATATGGAAAAGCAATAACTGTGACTGATGATATCTTTCTCACTATGAAAATAATGGAAGAAGGGTGTGTGGTCATATGAATACATATGTGAATGTGTGTGTATATGGTTACAGTTATATATGGATAGAGGACATAAGTTGAATTTGTTGGGAAGGGAGAATACTCAAGGGATGAAATTATGAGGTGAGAGAGGAAAGTGGCAAGAGGAGATGGGGAGAGACAGGGTAGGGTAAACTATCCCATGTAGAAGAAGCAAGGGGAAGTGGTTGCAAAGGAGGGGGAGAATAAGGAAGGCTAAAAAGGCAAAACCACATTCACATTGAATTTGGTTCAGGGAGAAAATGACATACATACTAAATGGGATATCTCAACCTCCAGCAGGATAGGGGGAAGGGGGATGAGAGGAGGGATGATGGATGGGAGGGCATCCTTGGGGTGAGGGGAGGTTGGAAGTACCCAGTATAGAAGAGGGACTGGATCATGTAGGGAATGGACCAGGTGGGGGGTGGGATGAGTGGGAGGGAATTATAAGCAGCCTTGTACAATATATCTACTATGATAATGTTTTGCATAGCTAGACATGTACAACATATACTGAATTACTTATCTCCCAAGAAGGAATGGGTAACAAGGGAGGAAGGAAATGGATCTGAAATTCGAGGTCGTAACATTAAATGTTTCAAATATATATATAAATACTATTATTAATAGTCTTTTGCCTATAATTGGGAGATAAGATGTGCAGGCATTGGGACACAAAGATTCATCTTCCTCTAATGGAAAAGTCGATGGGGGTATGGGAGAAGGTATGGGAGAGAGCAGATTGGAGGAATCGATATCTTGTGGGACTGCTATTCTGGGAGGTTGGGTAGGGGAATAATGGGGGGAAAATGATTGTAACTCAAAATCTGGCGGAAATGAATGATGTAAAACAGAAGTTAATAAAGTATTTGTTTAAAAAAAATAAAAAAATAAAAAATAAAATAACTGCAGACAATAAAAAAATATCCAAAAAAAATAAAAATAAAAAGTCAAATGAATTAGAGGAGGAAATAGTAAAACTATACTCATGGTGGTACTCAAGTTTTTCATTACAAAACTTGACAAATCTAACCTAAACAGAAAGAAAAAGAAGTCAAGGAGATTAATAGAATCTTAGAAAAGTTTTGAATAGGAATAGAAGGGAGTTTACCCTTTTTACCCCCTCAACTTTACATGACACCTTTGCAAAAATTGACCACACATTGGGACACAGAAAACAATCCTGACCCACTCTCTCCAAATCCAAAGGACTTTGCTTTCCTCCTGGTACCTGTTTATATTTTTTCAGTATCTTTTGGAAAGAAAACCATTATTGGTGTTTCACATTCACATACTACTTATGGACCTATATTAACTGTGTGAACTTGAGTCAAACATTTAATACTTCTTATTATTAGTCTCCTCATTTGCTAGCAGGTAATTTAAACTCCTTCAGCACAAGGACTTATTTTCTCCACCTCAATCACCTCTATATAGCTAAAAACGTGACATGCACTAGATAAGTATTCTTTAATTCCTGTTGAATGAATGAATGAACAAAGATGGTAATACCAAACAGTTTAAAAAGGAATTGTAATAATAAAATGAGATAATACATGCATTTGCTTTGCAAAGATCAAGACTCTAGAAATATGAGCTATGTTTTTGCTGCTGAAGATGCAGAATTCAGCTTATTTTCAGTTTATCTATTTTGGGGTTTTCTTTCTCTGTGAACTGAAATGATAAGTCACCATGTCAGAACCATCTCTTTCTTCCCTTCTCACCCAGCCCTCAAATTTTATTTTCCTTTTCTCAGGATCATGTTATTAAATGTTTCAGCTAATCCAATGTAACCACATCCTTAGTGAACGTTTAAATCCATTGTCTTCCTTCAAAATCTTTTTTTAATCTACATCAATCCAGAGAATGCAAAAGAAAAAAAATAATAATCCTATAAAAGTCAGGACTTCTCCAAAATACAATTTTATTTTGTTTTTATGCTCTTTTATAAGGAAGTATCTAAAATCATCATGTAAATATAGCCATAAGAATAGTGTAAGAGGGGGGTGGCTAGGTGGCGAAGTGAGTAGAGCGTCAGCCCTGGAGTCAGAAGGACCTGAGTTCGGATCCAGCCTCAGACACTTAAGGCACACACAAACAAAAACCTAGCCGCGTGACCTTGGGCAAGTTATTTAACCCCAATTGCCCTCCAAAAAAAAAAAAAAAGAATAGTGTAAGAGGTAAAGAATTTAACCAAGTGTCAGAAAAATAAAGTGACTATGCCATAAAATGACTGTATGGGGGGGGGGAGGGGAAGGAAAAAGTCTTAATGAATTCAAAACTAATTCTATGAAGTATTCAAATTAAAATTAATTCAAATATAATAGAAATCACTTGCAAAAATGGGAAAATAATGACTCCTAAGAGATTCTTCTCATGAAGGAAATATGGTCTTGATATCTAAGCTAGGGAAAGAGAAAACAGAGAAATTTCTAAACTAATATGCTTAATTAATACCAATGCCAAAGAAAGCAGTTAATAAAATTCTAGTAGAGTTCTCAGCAATCCATTAAAATAATTTTATATTATCATCAGTTAGTATAAATAGAAGGTTGGGTCAATATTTGGAAAAAATATATAAACATAATGCAGGAGTTGAAAATGAAGATTAGTGTACAGAGGAAAAGCAAAAATGGGGGGAGGAGGTGAGTGTTGATGGAGAAGGGATTAGGGAGGAAAAAAGGAGTGAGATTTCACAATTTGTTTTGAAAAAAGGAGTAGTGACTCTGGCTTGGCCAGGTGATTTAAACACAGACATACAAGCATATACACATGAGCTTGAGCAAATTTTGCCATGATTTATAGTTTTCTCCTTCAAAGATATTGCTATTCTGACATTCTTGCAAGGAAAAAAAAAGGATATAGTTTAATAGTTATTCACATATAACAAAGACTTGAGGTAAGTCACTTATATAATTAATATATAGTTCCTTCAAAAAATTCAACAGGACTGGATAAGGCCCAAGAGGAAACTGACACTTCATAATAAATACTTTGTAGCTCACAACCCTGGCACACAGCCCCTCTTTTCAGCTTATGTCTCTTGCTTTTTGCAGACTTTTGCCAATTTGGGGAGGCTAAATTGCTGCAGCAGAAGAAATCTTCTTGCTTGGTATGACATATGATTTACTTATTGCCTTCTTTAGAAAAGATAGATAAACATATTTACTACCAGAAGATGGGATTGTCATCACCAAAATGGCCCCCAAATCTGAAAGATGTCATGCCCTTTAATGCATTTAATATTTATAATTAACAAAAAGACTGGATTGCTAAACAATATTTTGCGTGTGGTTTGGTACCCTATAAGCTCTTAATAAATGTTTTACATTAATCAATTCATTCATTCTTTCAGCATGTCAAAAATATCTTCGTCCAAAATCATTTTTCAACAAAAATCATTGTTAGAGAAAATATTTCAAAGGGAATATGAGAGGAGTAATTTTGCCGAATACTTTCCTCTCCAGGACACCATTTATTCAGTATTTGATGATTACTTAAAACTTGGTAGATTTCTTGTTCTATATGAAAGTCAAAGCTTGCAGTTTATTTTTAAGTTTCTTCTCTAGTCTAAAATAGTCAATTGAGTCAATTTTAAAACTGGTTGGATTAACTTTTCTTAAAGCAATTAGTGTGGTTGGGAAAAGAAGAAGCTTAAAAGTGTTTGGAAGAAATGTGGTTACAAGTTAGCTAAACTTTATGCATTACAAAAATAAAAAATTCAAGATCCACTTGTCATCTCACTGTAACACTGCTCTATGAAGGGCAGAACTAAGTAGAATTAATGAGGTAGTTACTGAAATTTCATGCTCTTAAAAGTACATTGTGCAGTGGCTAAGGTAGCACAGTGAATAGAACACCAGCCCAGGAGTCAGGACGACCTGAGCTCAAATCCTGCCTCAGACTCTCACTACAAAAACCTAGCTATGTGACCTTGGGCAAGTCACTTAACCCTGTTGCCCTACCTCCCTCCCTCCCTCAAAAAAAAAAAAGTACACTGGCAATTGATCATTTATTTACAAATTGGAAAACACAGTATATGGTCTTCATTTCTACATATATTGCTTTCCTCTGTCCTGTCCAATAATTCTTTATCAGAAAGAATATAAATGAACCTTCCACCAAAACAATTACAAAAAAACAAAACAAAACATAACAAAACCAAAAAAACTGTCTGTGCAATGCACTTTCTTAATGTCTGGAGGGAATAATTTAATGACTAAATTTAACTTTGAAGAATATATGGAAATAAAACTTTCTTCTTTTCAAAGGTGAAGGATTATGTATTCCCAGGATATGGAATATTTTCCCTAAAGGGAGCAAGGTTTCATGTAGAGAACTAGACTTCTAATCAGGAAGACTTGAATTCAAGTTTAGTCACTTGATAGTTGTGTGAACACAGAAAAGTCACTTAACTTCTTTCAGTTTCCTCATGAATAATACAGGAATGATAAAAATTGCCTTCTAGTTTCGTAAGGATAATGTGGCAAAGCACTTTGTAAAAATTAAAGAGCTACTTAACTGCTAGGTATTATTCTTAATAATATCATCCTGATTATTACACTGTTAAGGTATAAGTTGTAGTTAATGGATTGCCAGAATTTCTATTCTGCTTTTTCCCTACTTTTTTGTTTCAAGAGATGACTTTCTCAGGCAGAAAAGAAGATAAAAGTATATTTGCCAATGAAGGTAATATAAAATTATAAAAATCACAATGTGTATTTTAATGTTATAAAGCCCTCTTCTGGGTTCCCATGGGTGATTGAGTGATATTCCAATTAGTTAAGAAAAGAAAGGATTATGAAATCTTACAAGATAGATAACACCTGCAATATGGAATTGGAATGAGAAAAAAAAAAAACATAAGACAGAGACAGAGCAGGAGAAAAATGGCCAAGCAGTCATTGTACCTATTTTGAGAGACAGCCCCATTCCAGGTAAGAGAAATTAAATGCTTACCCCATTGGAAAGTTGCTAAGATCCCTTTACCTTGGTTGTCATTCTAATCCTAAGGCAGCACAAAGAGTAGATATAAGTGGATTCATAGCCTCCAGGGTCTAGACACATGATAAGAGGTAATTTTCTTAAACTGGGAATAGACCACTTATTCAAATTCATTGTTATTCACTTTGTATTCTAATGTAGTTAAGTGTTTCTTTGCCTTCTGAGGCCATATTCTATGAAGAGCTTGTTGATAAAGGAACAAACAATAATAGAGCAGGGAAAAGCAGGAATTAGACATCTTCTCTACCCTCCCCACTATCTTAATTAACTTCAATCATTCCTTGTCCACCTGTTGCTTCCTTACTGCTTATAAAAATTTTCATGTTGCCCCCAGCATCAAAATGAATACCCATCTCTATTATCTACTCACCCTTTTCTCTCCTGCCTTTAGTGGCTACCCTTCTTGAGAAGATCATCTATAATTTCAGTCATTTTTCAGTCATGCCCTGCTCTTTGTGACCACTTTTGGGTTTTCTTAGCAGAGATACTAGAGTGGTTTGCCTTTTCCTTCTTGTAGCAACAAGCACTCCAACATCCCCAGGGTGGCTGCCAACTCAGGTTCTTAGATCTGCTTTTCTAAAGGAAAGCAACTCAAAATGGGTAAACAAGGTTACTTTAATCAATCAAACATAGATCATTTACTTAGTTCAGGGGAAAAAGGTCAGCACCCCAAACTTCAAAATATACAGACAGAACTTAGAAGACAGAGAAACAAACAGATTAAGCAGACAGGCTTCCAAACTGTCCAACCATTACATCAATACCAAATCACAGTTACCAGACAGGAAAGCATCAACATCTGGGTTTTCAAAGCCAAGGTCTCTCAATGGCTGCCCAGAGTCTCATCTGGTCAAATCACACAACACTTCTCAAAGTGAATCCCAAAGCAAAGACTCCCATGAGGGCTAATATAGCCTGCTCCTGGCTCAGAGAATGTAACAACCTTCTTGACCCACTGCCCAATCACAAAGTATCAAGGTGTGGTCCTTCCTGAAAAACAATCCTCCCACCACAGACTCCAAGTGCACTTAACCTAGGGGCAGGGAAGATTCTAAAATTTTACATTCCTATAGCACTTCTCCATCTCATTTTACAGATGATTAAGTTTGACAAGCAGGTTTAAGTGACTTCTCTAGGATCACACAACTAAACATTATTCCTTACTGCTTATAAAAATTTTCACGTTGCCCCCAGCATCAAAAAGATGTCTGAAATAAGTGTATCTAATTCCATTTCACTCCAAATTTTCTACAATCTGGTTTCTGACCACATCATGCAACCAAGACTATTCTATCCAATGCTACAAATGATCTTTTAATTGCCCAATCTAATTATATCTTCTCAGTCTTTATCCTTCTTCATCCCTCTGCCATCTTTAACCCTGACAATCACTCTATTCTCATTGATATTCCCTTCTCTCAGGGTTTTCAGGATGCTACTCTCTCCTGGTGTTCCTCCTAAGTTTCTGACTTTTCTTCAGTCTTCATTTGTTGTATTTTCACCCACATCACATCCCCCAACGGTCCCACAAGACCGTTCTGAGTATCCTTCTCTCCTTTCTTTATACTATTTCATTTAAGGATTTTATTAGTTCCTATTAATTCAGCATGCATTTCTATTCAGGTGACACTCAAATTTCTTTATTTTGCCTTAATCTAATCCCTGAATTTTAGTCTCAACATCTCCAATTGTCTATTAGACATTTTAAACTGGATGTTCTATAGGCATTTTAAAATGAACATGTCCAAACTGAATTTCTCTCTGTCCAATTTTCTCTTCCTCATTTCTTTATATTTGTTGTGAATGCTACCATTCTGTGAGACTCAAGGCTCACAACAGAGATAATGTATCTGTCTCCCTCCTGTCACCACTCACATCCAATCAAATGCTAGACCTTCTCATTTCTCCCTTCACAGCACCACTTATTTATGTCCCATTCTTTCCTTTGACCCTGCAAACTCACTGTTGTAAGACCCTCAGCACCTCATCCTTCGATTATTGCAGGCACTTGCTGGTGGCTCTCCCAGAATCAAGTCTCTTCTCATGCCCCTTCAACTTCTATTTCATCATCACATTGAGCTTCCTGATTCACACATCAGACCAAACCTTTTATTCAATCATCCCCAGTGGTTCTTTACTCCTTCCATTATCAAAACAGGCAATTTTCTATTTAACTTACAAAGCCTCTGACAAGCTGGTCACTCCTACTTTTCTAGTCTTTTCTAAACCTCATACCCCCCAAAAACACACATGTGAGCACACACACACACACACATACCCACACACACATGCACACACACACTGTGCTATAGTGACACTGGCCTTGTTTTTCACTTCAACCATTCCATCTTCCAACTCCCTGTATTTTTTCTTCCTTTTTTTATGCTTTTTGGAGGGGGGAAGGCAGGGCAGTTGGGGTTAAGTAACTTGTGCAAGGTCACATAGCTAGTAAGTGTTAAGTGTCTGAGGTTGGATTTGAATTCAGGTCCTACTGACTCCAAAGCCAGTGCTCTATTCACTGCACCATCTAGCCACTCTAGATCTAGAAGGTGGTTCCACATGCTTATAACTCTTTCCCTCCTTTTCTCCTTATAACAGCAATCACCCTAGCATATCCAGGATGGCTGCTAGCATAGGTTCTTTGATCTGCTTTTTTTAAAGGAAAGCAACTCAAAGAGGGATAATAATCTTATTTTAATCAAACATATATGACTTACCTAGTTCAGCAGAAGTCAGCACCCTCAACTTTGAGAAAATGCAAACAGAAGTTACAAGCAGACAAAAAAATACAGACAGATAAAATAACACAGTTCAACAGACTGTTGAACAGGGTTTCTAGCCGTCTGACCATTGCATAAATACAGTTAGTTACCAGAAAGGGAAGCATCACAATCTGGGTTTACAAAACCCGGAGGTTCAACAGCTACCCAGAGTCTCATCTGGCTAGATCATACATCTCTTCCTATAAGTGAGTCCCAAAGCAAAACCTTACCTCAGGGAGTACACACACACACACACACACACACACACACGTGTGTGTGTGTGTGTGTGTGTGTGTGTGTGTATAGCCTTCTCCAGGATCAGAGACCATCACAGCCTTCATGACCCACTATCTAATTACAAAGTTACAAAGGTATGTGCCTTCCTGAAAAACAAGCCTCCCCTAATCCATCTTCTCTTTTGGGGATCCAAGTGAGGCCCATTAAAGGGCAGGGAAGATCTTCAAATTCCCTTACAATTACCCTCTCCTCTTAGTTTTCCTGGATTCCTTCAGTCTTAGCCAATATGCCATATTCTACAAGAAACCTTTCCCAATCTCTGTTTATATTAGTATCGTTCCTTTCTTGATTATGTCCTATTTAATTGATACATAGCTTGTTTGGACATCTTGTTTGCATGTTGTCCCCCAACCCCATTTGACTCTTAGTTCCTTCAGAATAGGGACTTTTTTGACCTTCTTTGCATCCCCAACACTAGACCAATGCCTGGCACATAGTAGACATTTAATAAATAATGTCTGATTGACTGACTAGAATCAGAAAAGAGGTGACAAACAAAAAAATGAAGGTCTAGACAAGAAGCAGGAGGAAAAGAACAATGGAAAACCTTTGGTTCCCCTGGTATCCAAGTGGTGTTCAGATTTGCAGACATGAGATCCCAGTATGCTCGGCCCACCCTTTGTGTAACATTCTAGACAAAGGACTCAGTGGATGGCAGGCCCATTCCTATTGTGATCTGTATGGTAGGAGGGTAACTTATATGATACCAAGGATCCACTGCAGCATAGAAATAGTGAGAAAATCCTGACTAAATAGGATTTTATGCCTTTCATTCTCCCTGGTCAGGGGAAGATCTTGTAGAAAATGTGGGTTTGGGAACAGAGGTTTTGAATAGTTGATGGATCCAGAAAACTGAATGTGGTGGTGGGACACTGCAGTGGGGCTTCTGAAAAGAGCATCTGTAAAATCAGTTTATGCTAAGAAGTCTGCATCAAAACATATTATAAAGCACCAGGAGATCTGGAGAGCTCTGGAAAGAAACCCATTCTATGGAGATTAGGCAAGGCTAGGAGCAAAAGGGGATTAAGTGAAATAAAAATAGCTTCCTGGAAATCTTTACTTGTCACCAGTCTGCCTCTTATCCCTCCTAGCCAGTAACATGTTAGCAACCAGCACCAAATTTCCTTCTGGCTATTTGATTTTTTTTTTAATTTGTATGTAGGGGGTGATACGTATATGTGGAAATATTTCACACCCCCCAACTGGGCTCCAGGCAAAACAATATTCTGGGATAATGGATCCTAGCATTATTCCTTTTCACAGGAATAAGAAACAATTTTCTCAGTTCACACAGTGGCATGCCTTAATAAATAAATGCATTTTGAATGATTGATTGGGAAATAATTTGTTGCTAAGAAAAGTTGCAGAGGTCATGAAACTTCCACCATGCTTTAGATTTGCCTGAACTTGGTATTAGTAAGACAAAATCTTTCTTAAAATTCTCTAGGACATAGATGGACAGGCCTAAGTCCTAGCACAAACCACCTAATAAGAAAAAGCATCAGAGAATGTTAAGTATTAAATGTTATAGTCCTATATTTTCTAAGGTAACTTTTCCTTGCTCCTGTCTTAGTTTCTTTCTGGGGGACAAGAAGTAAGGATGCTCATCCCCTTCTCTTCATCTCAGAATTCTCTCTCCCAGGGCTATCGAAGGATCAGATCTTGCTAAGGAATGGTTGTGTGATTTCAGAAATGTATGGGATTTCCAGGAAAGGAAGCTCCAAATGCCAATGTGGGTCAGCAGCTTCTTTGCAACTTGGCTTTGAGAGTTTCCGTGAAAAGAAGACGTTAAATGACATCTATTACATAGATGAGACTTGGGCCCAGCTCTTCCTGAGAAGGAAGACAGTTATGTATGTCAGGCCCATATCATGAGACCTTTCAACATACACAGACAAAAATAACTGCAACACCTCTTAGTAGACTATTCCTGTTTTGTGTTCTTTTCAGGATAATCATTCAATGCCAAAATATAATATGCATACATGTCTAGCTACCCCAAGGAAATTCCCTGGACTGCTCTTTCTTTCTGTCTCTCACAGACATACACATACACACATCACACACACATCATACATACATACACAAACAGACATACACACCCACCGCACCAAACATCACATACACAACCTAAACAAGATTTAGGCTAGCATCCTAATGCAGCTGGTTCCCATTTCTATATTCCTGTGATCTTTCTCCTGCTCTGCAGTTCCACGTTTCCAACCGTCTGCTACTTGACATCACCTGGATGGCCTGCACACATCTCAAATTCAACATGTCCAAATCAAAATATGTAGTAAGGTCTTAAAAATGGTTTGCTGATTCTTTTCATTTAGTTTTACATAACAAAGGTAGGGTATATTGGTTTTTAGTATGGTCCTTATTTTCTGAGCATCTCTGATTTTGTCATAGAAATCACATGAAATAAGAACTCCCTGCACCAGGGAAGCTCCTGTCCATTCCATGATATAGGAAATAAGTTCTAGAGAGTAGTCTGATACGTAAAGAGGTAAACTTATTTGTCCAAGATCTTATAGTCAGGCCAGTGTCAGAGGAAAGATTTCCTTCACAGGCCATCATCCCTTCTCTAGTTATAACTTTCTTTTTTGACCATTTGGGGAATCAACTCTATTACTTGTCATCCCTAATTTCCTTACCTCTTATGCTATTGTGGATTATTAAAAAAAAAAAAGTGTCAATTTGGATGCTCCCTACATGCATGATCTTCATTCCAATTCAGATGCTACTGACGAAAGATGAGAAAATTCACAAAAAAAATAATGATTTGATACAATATAAATTAACATAATCTTCTCAACTAAGCCCTCATTGTAGCAATGTGAGTATCTATTGATTCCTTCTCCTGGTCTATTCAGTGAGGATTTCAATTCATTTCCTACTTCTTTCCAAAGCCACCCCTTAACAGTGCTTTCCCCCAACCTTCTTATCTCACATTGCCTCATATTTCACCAAAAACTAAAACCACTCACTAAAAGCTGTCTAATCTCCCAACTTCCTTAATTCACATCACTAGGACAACTTTCTCTCCTATCTCTTTCTTGCATCCAGTCTCAAGTAAAGAGAAGGTCCTTCTGCTTGTCAAGGCAAACCTCTGAGGAAACCTTGATCCTATTTCCTTTTGGCTTCTCCCCAAAATCACCACCATTGTTATCATGGACACTATCTTATCTTTAATCTCTTCCTGCCTACTGGCACTTGTCTCTCTCAAACCTACAAGTATGTCTCCCTTATCCTTAAGTCTTTATTCATCTTATTCTTTCTCCTTCCCTTGGTGAATGGCTCCTTCACCTGGCATATGATATATTTGATAATTGTGTTCCAAATAATTGGTTTCCTCTGTAATTTTATTCATTTAAAAACATTTTTCTGAGTAAGTTTGTCACCAAGTTTCACCAGACTACAAAAGTCAGCTGTGGCCTGATGGCTAAGGGACCTCTGATCATGTAATTGAAGGGTGGGATTAGTGGTCTTTTCCCATGCAGACTCTTAATATGAAATCTCGGGGTTTATCTCATATATAATTTTACCTAGCCTTGTCTCTCAACACTCTACCACCCTGCCAACTGACTCAGTTAAACAAGCCCCTGAAAATCTCCTTCTCAGGCCCAGAAATCTCTCCTTGGTCAGTTATTACCTAATCAATTGAGATGCTAATGGCTATAGATCTACAGGCATTATTGGGTCAATTCTTTCCCACACCAGGACAGAGAACAATTATGACCTACATCATTTAGTAACTGATGAAGGCATTCCAAGACAATGATTAATGAATAAGAGTCCTCCCTAACCTTTTCATTTTTACATGAAGCATAACAAATCAAACAGGAAGAGCAGACATGTTATGACATATTGCAAATCTCATATTATCTTTTCCAAAAAAATGCTCTTTTGAACTTCCTTTTTCTGTCAAAGAATTCACTATGCTTCCAGACTTTAAGGATGACAATTTCAGTAACATCCTTTTTTCCTCACTCTCTCACTCCATATAGGCAATACAGTGACAAATATTATAATTTCTACCAGCACATTTCATATATCCATGACCTTCTGAACTTAATATTTTGAAATATTTCAGAGAAAAATATTTGAAAAAATAAACTACTCACCAAGAGTTTTCTCTTCTTGCCTCCACCTCATCTCATATCACATAAAAGGTTTCTGTCACTATCTCCTACTTTACCCTGTTATGGGAATGGAAATTTAAGACCTTCCTGGCCCCTAGGCCATTTGATAGGCTTAAGTGTACCTGGAGGTGGGAGGCTTGGTTTTCAGCAATACCCACACCTTGGTGTTTTGTGATTGGGCAGTGTGTCAAGAGGGTTGTGACATTCTCTGAGCCAAGAGAAGGCTATATAAACCCTGATATGAGTCTTTGAGGCTTTGTTTTGGGGCTCACTTTGAGAAGTTTTGTGTAATTTGAACAGATGAGAATTTGGGCAGCTGTCGAGCACCCCCCCTTTCTCCCCCCCTTTGAAAACCCAGATGTTGTTGCTTCCCTCTCTGATAAGTGACTAGGTATGGATGTAATGGTCAAACAGTTGGAGGCCTGTCTGCTGAAATGTTTTTCTGTCTTCTTATAACTGCTGCTTATAACTTCTGTCTGCATACTCTGAAGTTCTGGGTGCTGACCTTTTCCCCATGAACTAGGTAAATGATATGTTTGATTGATTAAAGCAAGATTCTTAACCCATTTTGAGTTGCTTTCATTTAGAAAAACAGACCTAAGAACCTGTGTTCACAGCCACCCTTGGGATCCTGGGGTACTTGCTGTTACAGACCCCTTTCTCAAATGGAGAGCTGTCTCTTTTCTTTGTCAAGGTTAACCTGTCCACATGTGCAAGTGACCCCTTTTACTCCATCTTTTTAAAAATTTTATTTAGACAAACATCAGGACACAAAAACAGAAAAGAGAAATGAAACAAAAGTGAATCATAAGTTTAAATATTGGAACTTATTTACAAAGTAAGAAAGGGAAATATGTATGTCATGTACCTAGTAGAACATAAGGGAGGATTCAAAATATATGACAATAAATTTTCATTAAATAAGTCTTTATGATAAATACTACATACTGTGTTGAGAGATGTCCATCTTTTCTTTGCTTCCTTGTAAATTTTCATTTGTTCTCTGATGTGCACTTTTTTTACTTTGTTCTTTTTTCCTCTCCCCACTCCCCCTAGAATGCTACAATGAAATTCATATATATATTTCTCTATAGCTATAGATATATACATACACATATGCATATATAGATATATATTTTCCCAAATTCTACTCCTGATCTTTGTTTTTATGTTTCTACACACCTCATTTCCTATACCTCCTGCCTTCTCTACTTTATTTCTAGCCACTACCTTGGCCTCCTTATACTTGCCTACTGCCCTTAAAGTACTTGCCCCTCTCCTATCCTCCATTCCCATAAATCTAAACATTCTTCTACAGCCTTCTATAACCTATTCCCTCCCCTTCCCTCAAGAGATCCCTCCCTTTCCCTCTCCTCCCTCTCCATGCGCTTGCCATTACCTTATGCCCTTACCTTTACCTTAGAAGACTTTTATACTTTTCTAAAGGTATATGTATTTTTTTTTCTTAAACCCACTCCCAGTGAAAGTAGTGTACTAGAACTACAAGCCCTCCTCCCCACCTAATCCCTACAAATTGATTCTTCTTCTTACTCCTCATTTGTATAAAATAAATGTTCTTTTTAGCTGTTCCCAAATGTTTTTACTTTTTAAGTTACTATTATACTCAGGTTTATCCCAGTCTTTCTTATGAGTTATCCAATAATTAATAAAATCTTATAAATGTGTTTGCATTATATATATATACACACATATATATATATATATATATATATATATATATACACACACACATATATATATACACACATACACACACACACACACACACACACACATATATATATATACACACACACACATATATTTGTGTATATATGTCTGTGTGTATGCACACACACACCAAATCTTCTATTATGTTCAGGTGTCATTTTTGTTTATTTTTAACAATCTCTTGAAAGTCTGACTGTTGATCAAATGCCAATTTTTTTTTTCTCATTCAAGGTTATGCTTTATTTTGCTGGGTATGATATTTTCAGTCAGAGCACCAGTTGTTTTGTTCTTCAAAATATAGTGTTCAAAGACCTGTAGTCCTTTAATGTCTCCACTTCTAGGACTTGTGTGATTCTATTTGTGGCACTATCAAATTTAAATTGTTTTATTCTTTTTGTTTATAATATTTTCCTTGAGCTGGGGGGGTTCCAGAATTTGACTTTAATATTTATATCAGTTTTCCTTGTAGGATCTCTTTTAGTGGTGATTAGTGGATTTTTCTTTCCTATTTCTGCATTCCCCCATTGTTCTAATACTTCAGGACAATATTCTTTATTTCTTATATTGCTGTATCAAGATTCTTCTTTTGTCATAGTTTTCAGTTCAATTATTTTTATGTTTTCCTTTCTTGAACCATTTTCCAGATCCATTAATTTCTTATATTTCACTTTCTCTTTGGTTTTTTGTTATTCATATTTTGTCTAATTTCTTGATCTTTTATATTTCACTGGCTTGACCTAGCACAATTTGAATTTTTAAGGTATCATTATCTTTAAGATTCTGGATCACCTTTTCCTATTCGTTGACTTTCCTTTCTATGAGTTCTTTTTTGGGCAGTTGACTATTTCACATTACTCTTTGGGGTAGAAGATAAAGAATGAAGATCAACTCTGGTCTTCTCTATTCCCATAATTGCTTTTTGGTTGGATTCTTTCTCCTTTGCCTGTGTATTTTCTGTTATGATAATAGCTTATTTTTTTTTTTTGTAATCACCTCTACTAGGATATGGGGGATGGGGCATCTTGCCCCAGATTTTTAGTTCTCCCCTATAGCCTGGAAACAAAACCAAACCTCCAATCTCCAGTAAGTGCCCACAATCAAGGGCTTATTGCTTCACTGCTTTGGAACTCACCAGGTGTGTCTCCTTCCTTCTCACCCCAGCAACTCTCCATAGAAGAGCTGGGTCTAGTGTTTATTCTCAGTAGAGGTTCCTTCAGTCTTCCCAGATCAGATACCCAACTCTCTTTGCCATGCAGGGATAAAAGTTCCTGTGGGTGGACTCAAGGCAGTCTCCCAAACCAACTAACCCCAGAGCTTGTTGCTTGCTGTTAAAGCAGGCCCTATCCTGGAAATGCTTACTATTTACAAGGACCACACCTTGTCGTGAAATTTTTCTAATAATCTTTTAGAATTGTCCCATGAAGACCTCTGTTGTGCCCCTATACTTATTTATTTTTACCAGCACTTTCTCCACCCTAAGGTACTATTTTATCTCTTTTCTGAGGGAAAACTCTGGGAGTTCAGAAGTTTCTTATAAACCTCTTCCTAGGATCCTCTCTCCCATCCCACCTTCTTAAAAAAAATACCTTGGGGGGGCGGAGCCAAGATGGCAGAGTAGAAACAGCATTTCCAATGTGCTCTGCCCCCCACAAATTTCAAACAATGTGAAAAGGGACTCCAAACAACTTCTGGAGCCCCAGCACCCACAGAATGGCACAGAGAAGCTAACCTCCTGCTGAGGACAGCCCAGCAGCCCTGCAGGGAGCGGCCAGCAAAGCAATCTGAGAGCAGGCAGTACAGCTCTCTGAGAGCAGGCAGCACAGTGCACTGGGAACGGACAGTGCAGTGCACAGAGCCGAGCCCAGGTCCGCGGTTTTAGCCCCAGGGTGGCTGGGCCTCCAGCCGGCTGGAGGGACCCCAGAACACCAGCAATTGTGGCGATTCCAGAATTATCAGCACAGATATGTCTAGGACAAAGTGAGAGGTTAGTGCCCTATGGACTTTGGGACCAGCATTTGGGGAAAGCGTGGCTTCCTCCCCTGGGGGCGAAAAGCTGCTGAAGAAACAGCTGCACAGAAGCCATTTTGCAGCATCAGTAGTGGCTCTAGCTCCTGGTCTGGGAATTGTAGGGAGATCCAGCAATCGGTCTGGGGGTTAATCGCTCTTGCTTTAAACTGCCTGGATCTGGATTGTGGTCTGGGGGGGAAGTTTAGTGTGGGTATCTAACTTGCCAGAGTGGGTGGAGGCTTTACTGAGGCCATAAAACTGGCAGAAGTTGTGAAGACCCCACATTTGGGCGGAAGCTCCCCTATCTGGTGGCAGAGTCCTACTGTGGCAACAAGCCCCAAAATCAAGTAATTAAGTAGCAACATGCCTAGGCAAATGAAACAAAATAAACAGAAAAGTTCAACATTGGACTCCTATTTTAGGGGCAAAGAGGCTCAAAGCATGGAGGAGGACTGTGAGGTCAGAACTCCTGCACCAAAAGCCCCAAATGAAAATACAAGCTGGCAACAGGTCATAGAGGACCTTAAGAAGCAGATAAGAGAAGTGGGGGGAAATTTGGGAAGAGAAATTAAAAAGATGCAAGAAAAGTATGAAATGACAGTCAACAGCCTGACTGAGGAAAATAACACCTTAAAAATAGACTAACTCAAATGGCAAAAGAGGCTCAGAAAGGCAATGAGGAGAAGAATGCCTTAAAAAGTCGAATTTGCCAGATGGAAAAAGAATCTCAAAAGCCCACTGAGGAGATTCATTCCTTCAGAGTTAGACTGGAGCAAATGGAAGCTAGTGACTTTAAGAGAAATCAAGATACTATTAAATAGATCCAAACAAATGAAAGAATAGAAGGCAATGTGAAATATCTCATGGGAAAAACCATTGACCTGGAAAATAGATCCAGGAGAGATAATTTAAAAATTATTGGACTACCTGAAAGCCATGATCAAAGAAAGAACCTAGAAATCACCCTTCAAGAAATTCTCAAGGAAAATTGCCCTGATGTTTTAGATCCAGAGGGCAAAATAGAGGTTGAAAGAATCCACCGATCACCTCCTGAAAAAGATCCCAAAAAGAAAACTCCTAGGAATATTATAACCAGGTTCCAGAATTCCCAGATCAAGGAGAAAATACTACAAGCAGCCAGGAAGAAACAATTTCAATATTGTGGAAACACAATCAGAATAGCACAGGACCTGGCAGCTTCTACACTGAGGGATCGAAGAGCATGGAATATGATATTCCAGAGGGCAAAAGAGCTGGGATTGAAGCCAAGGGTCACCTACCCAGCAAAACTGAGTATCTTGTTTCAGGGGAAAATATGGTCATTCAGTGGAATAGAGGACTTTCAAGCATTCTTGATGAAAAAACCAGAGTTGAATAGAAAATTTGACATTCAGACACAAGAAGCAAGAGATGCTTGAGAAGGTAATCAAGGAAAAGAAATCAAAAGGAACTTATCAAAGTTGGACTATTTACAGTCCTACATGGAAAAACAATAACTGTGTTTGATGAAACCTTTCTCATTATGAAAATAATTGAAGAAGGGTACATGGCATATGTTCACAGATATACATGGATAGAGGGCACAGGTTGAATTTGATGGGAAGGGATGATTTTTTTTTTTTTGGAGGGCAATTGGGGTTGGGTGACTTGCCCAGGTTCATGTGGCTGGGTTTTTGTTCGTGTGTTGGGTGTCTGGGGCCAGATCCGAGCTCGGGTCCTTCTGGCTCCAGGCCAGTGCTCTGCTCGCTGCACCACCTAGCCACCCCAAGGAAGGGATGATTCTTAAGGGGTGAAGTCAAGAGTTAAGAGAGGAAAGTGGCAAGAGGAGATGGATAGAGACAGGGTAGGGTAAACTACCTCATGTAGAAGAGGCAAGGGGAAGTAGTTGCAGGGGAGGGGATGAACAGGAAGGCAAAAAGGCGAAAGCATATTCTCATTGAAGTTGGCTCAAGGAGAGAATTACATACATACTAAATGGAATATCTTACCCTCACTCACTCTCCTGAGTAGGGGAAAGGGGGATGAGAGGGGGGATGATGGAGGGGAGGGCATTCTGGGGGGAGGGGAGGTTGGAAGTACCCACTATCAAAGAGGGACAGGATCAAAGCAGGGAATGGACCAGGTTGGAGGTGAGATGGGTGGGAGAGAAATATAAGCAGTCTTTTACAATATATCTACTATGGTAATGTTTTGCATAGCTATACAAGTACAACACATACTGAATTGCTTATCTTCTCAGAGGGAGTGGGTGACAAGGGAGGAAGGGAATGGATCTGAAAATCAAAGTTTTTAAATTATATGTTTCATAAGATGTCCAGGCATTGGGGCTCAGAGATTCACCTTGCCCTAATGGCAAAGTCGAAGGGGATATGGGAGAAAATATGGGAGAGAGCAGATTGGATGAGGGGATATCTAGTGGGACTACTATTCTGGGTTGGTGGGTAGGGAAAAAATGTAACTCATAATCTGATGGAAATGAATGATGTAAACCAGAAGTTAATAAAGCATTTGTTTAATTAAAAAAATACCTTTCCTGTTATACCCAATCTCTTTCTCTCTCCTTTGATTTTGTGGCTAAACTTTTGACATGGCTGGCTATAATAGTTATGGCTACTTCATTTATTTTATTTTTTCTTAATATTTTTGATTTTGACTTCATCATTCAAATGTAAATGCCCTCTGTATGTTACTAACAATCTACTAATTGACAAATCTAGTATGTGTGTGTGTGTGTGTGTGTGTGTGTGTGTATGCATGTGTGTGTATTTTATCAGCCTTCTTCCTTCTTAAATTCTTCATTGTTGGCACTGTCAATCACCCTCTTCTCTTTGATGTGCTTATTTCTCCAGGTTGTTGTGACACTATTCTGTCCAGTTTATTTTCTCTCTTATCTAAGTATTCCTTTTGAATCTCCTTTGCTGAAATTTCATGCAGGTCATGCACATTCATCTAGGGTGTCCTACATAGCTCAGTTCCAGCCCTCTTCCCTTCTTCCTCTATACTATTTGATTTGTGGATTTTTATCAGGTCACATTGATTACATTATTACCTCTATGTTGATAATGTTCAAATCTACTTATTCAACTCTAATTTCTCTCCTCATAACCAGTCTCACATCTATGACTATACAGTGAATATCTTGAACTAGATCAATTGTAGATACCTTAAACACAAAATGTCTAAATTTAAACTCATTATCTTTTAGCCCAAGACCCACCCCCTCTTAAAAATTCCCATTGCTATCCAAGGTATCATCATACTCTAAGACAGACATGATTGTAATCTTAGTGCCATCCTGAAATCCTCACTTTCTCTTATCTCCATACCAATCTGTTGCCAAGCCAGGTCAATTTCATCTTCATATTATCCACCATATTCATCACCTTCTTTCCCCTGCCAACATCCTTATGCAGGTTTCCATTGTTTTTTTCCTGAATTACAATAGTCTGCTGCTTGGTTAGCATACCTCAATCTCTCCCCACACTCATGTGAAAGAGATCTTTCTACAGAGCAAGCCTGCCCATGGTGATCCTTACCCCTTTTTCAGTAAGTTTCAAAGACTGTCTATCCTGTCTGAGATAAAATATAAACTGTTTATCTTTCAAATCCCTTTATAACATGCTCCAGCAAACATTCCAATCTGCTAATATCTTAATACCCTTCATTTGTTCTTTGATCCAGCAACACTGACTCTCCATCTATCAAATCTGAGCATTTTTTTTTATCACCGTTGCCCATAACTGGGCACTTCCTTCTCCTGGATTCCTTGACTTTTTTCAAGTTTCAGCTGAAATACTATGTTCTACAGGGAGGCTTCTCTATTTTAAATTGTAAATTTTGGTAGCTTTCCTCAGTGGATTATCTCCTATTTATCCTCTACATATTTTATTCATACATAATTGTTTATATATCATATCTCCCATTGATTTGTGACCTCCTTTGTGGCAAGGGCTATCCTTTGCCTTTATTTTTGTATCTCAAGCAATTGTCATAGTTATGGGAACATGTTAGAGACTTTATAAATTATTTTTGATAGATTGATGAAAAAAGAGGTTTTTAGGACAGGGTATTGTGTTGGAGAACAACATGGCCTTAATTTTCCAGATTAAGGTGTGTAACAATGCACCTCCTCATTGGTGGTGTAATTTACCCTCTTCATTTTTGATACTGCTAATTTGTTTTTTTTTCTTTAATTTTTGAAATAAAATTATCAAAATGTTTATTTTACTATTTTTTTTCATGAAACCCAATCCTATTTTTATTTATTAGTTCAATAGCTTTTTGATTTTCAGAATTGTTTATGTTTTGCTTTTATTTTTTATTTTTTAAATTAAATTTATGTTTATTTTTACTTTACATCACTCATTTCCACAAGATTTTGAGTTACAAAGTTTTTCCCCGTCTTTACCCTGCCCACTACCCCAAAACAGTGATCCCACTGTATTCTCCCTCCACCAATGTGCTCCCAATTATATCCTCCCCCATCTCCCCTCTGACTTAACAGTAGGGTAAGATGGATCTCCATACACCAGTGCCTGTATATCTTATTTCTCAGGTACATATAAAAATAATAATAATATTAAAAATAATTGATTGTAAAACTTTGAATTTTAGATTTTTTTCCCTTCTTCCCTTGTTACCCACACTAACTGGGAAGATAAGCCATTCAATATAGGTTGTACATGTGTAGTTATGCAAAACATTTCCATAGTGGATATATTGTGAAAGACATTCTACCTTTCTCTCGATTCTATCCCATCCCCCACTTGTTCTATTCTCTATTTTGATCTGTCCCTTTTCAAAAGTGTGTGCTACTAACTAGCCTCAACCTGTCTTCTCCTCCATCCTCCTCCTCTCTCCACTTCCCCCTGATTCTCCTGTAGATTGAGATACCCTATTTAGTGTGTATGTCATTCCCTCCCTAAGACAAATTCAATGAGAGTAATGTTGAACAATTCTCTTTTGTCTTCCTGTTCTTCCCACTCCATTGTAACAGTTATCACTTGTCTCTTTTATATGAGATAATTTACCCCATTCTCTCTCTCCCCATCTCCTCTCATTTTACTCCTCTCTCACCTCTCAATTTCACCTTTTAAATATCATCTCTCCCTATTCAATTGATCTTGTGCCCTCTGTGTATGTATACCTGTACACATATATACACACACTCACATATGTATTCATATGCACATATACCCTCCTATGTAGACATATATGTATGTATACATATATACATTTATACTCCCTTCAACTATCCTCTTACTGAGAAAAGTTTCATAAGTTACAATTATCATTTTCCATGTAGACATGTAAATAATTCAACTTTGATAAGTTCCTTATGATTTCTTTTCCCTGTTTAACTTCTCATGATTCCCTTGCTTCTTGTATATGAATGTCAAATTTTCTATTGAACTCTGGTTTTTTCATCAAGAAAGCTTGAAAGTCCTCTATTTCATTGAATGAACTATTTTCCCTTGAAATATGATACTAAGTTTTGCTGGGTAGATGATTCTTGGTTTTAATCCTAGCTGCTTTGATCTCTGGACTGTCATATTCCAAGCCTTCTGATCCCATAATGTAGAAGCTGCTAGATCCTGTGTTATCCTGATTGTGTTTCCACAATATTCAAATTGTTTCTTCTTGGCTACTTGTAACATTTTCTCCTTGATCTGGGAACTCTGGAACCTGGATACAATATTCCTAGAAGTTTCCTTTTTGGGGTCTTTTTCAAGATTTGATTGATGAAGTTTTTCAATTTCTATTTTGCACTCTGGTTCTAAAATATCAGGGCAACTTTCCTTCAGAATTTCTTGAAGGATGATTCCTAGTTGTTTTTTTTGTTTGTTTGTTTGTTTTTTTATCATGGCTTTCAGGTAGTCCAATAATTTTTAAATAATATCTCCTGGATATATTTTCCATGTCAGTGGTTTCCCCAATATGATTATTTCACACTGTCTTCTATTTTTGTACTTCCAACCTCCCCTCCCCCCAGAATGCCCTCCCCTCCATCATCCCCCCTTTCATCCCCCTCTCCCCTACTCAGGAGAGTGAGTGAGGGTAAGATATTCCATTTAGTATGTATGTGATTCTCTCCTTGAGCCAACTTCAATGAGAATATGCTTTTGCCTTTTTGCCTTCCTGTTCATCCCCTCCCCCGCAACTACTTCCCGTTGCCTCTTCTACATGAGATAGTTTACTCTACCCTGTCTCTCCCCATCTCCTCTTGCCACTTTCCTCTCTTACCTCTTGACTTCACCCCTTAAGAATCATCCCTTCCTTGGGGTGTTCATAACTTCCGCCAGTTGTGTGGCCTCTGTGAAGCCTCTACCCACTCTGGCAAGTTGGATACCCACCCCAAACTTCACCTCCCACACCACAATCCAGATCCAGGCAGTTTAAAGATTAACCCCCAGACTGATTGCTGGATCTCCCTACAATTCCCAGACCAGGAGCTAGAGCCACTACTGACACTGCAAAATGGCTTCTGTGCAGCTGTTTCTTCAGCAGCTTTTGCCCCCAGGGGAGGAAGCCACGCTTTCCCCAAATGCTGGTCCCAAGTTTCATAGGGCACTAACCTCTCACTTTGTTCTAGGCATATCTGTGCTGATAATTCTGGAATCGCAACAATTGCTGGTGTTCTGGGGTCCCTCCAGCCGGGTGAAGGCCTGGCCACCCTGGGGCTAAAACCGTGTACCTGGGCTCAGCTCTGCACACTGCACTGTCGGTTCCCAGTGTGCTGTGCTGCCTTCTCTCAGAGCCCTGTGCTGCCTGCTCTCAGATTGCTTTGCTGGCCGCTCCCTGCAGGGCTGCTGGGCTGTCCTCAACAGGAGGTTAGCTTCTCTGTGCCGTTCTGTGGGTGCTGTGGCTCCAGGAGTTGTTCAGAGTCCCCTTTCACATTGTTTGAAATTTGTGTGGGGCAGAGCACATTGGAAGTGCTGTTTCTACCCGCCATCTTGGCTCTGCCCCCAGAACTCCAAATACATGTGTTTCCATATCTGAGGCTACTGCTATAGCTACTTCACAGGACAGACTCGCATTTCTTATATAATCAGATATAATGAGACACACACACACACACACACACACATTAATATCCCTTCAACTATTCTCATACTGAGAAAAAGTTTTATAAGATACAGTTGTCATTTTTCCATATAGGAATGGAAATAGTTCCACTTTGATAAATTCTTTATGATTTCTTTTCCCTGTTTACATTCTCGTACTTCTCTTGCTTCTTGTATCTGAATGTCAAATTTTCTTTTCAACTCTGGTTTTTTCATTAGAAATGCTTCAAAGTCCTCTATTTCATTGAATGACCATATTTTCCCCTGAAATATTATATCCTCTGATTCTTGGTTTTAATCCAAGGTCCTTTGACCTCTGGAATATCATATTCCAAGCCTTTTGATCCCTCAGTGTAGAAGCTGCCAGATCCTGTGTTATCCTGATTATGTTTCCACAATATGCAACCTGTTTCTTCTTGGCTGCTTGTAATGTTTTCTCCTTGATCTGTGAACTCCAGTACCTGGCTATGATATTTCTAGGAGTTTTCTTTTGGTGATCTTTTTCAAGAGGTGATCAGTGGATTCTTTCAACCTCTTTTGCCCTCTGATTCTAAAACATGGGGAAATTTTTTCTTGAAGCATGTTTTCTGGGTACTTTTTTATCATGACTTTCAGATAGTTCAATAATATTAAAATGATCTCTCCTGCATCTATTTTCCAGATCAGTGGTTTTCCCATTGAGATATTTCCCATTGCCCTCTATTTTTTTTCATTTGTTTGGATCTATTTAATAGTATCTCATAAAGTCACTAGCTTCCATTTGCTCCAATCTAATTCTGAATTAATGATTCTCTTCAGTGAGCTTATGAGATACTTTTTTCCATCTGGCAAATTCAGCTTTTTAAGGCATTCTTCTCCTCAATGCTTTTTTTGAGCCTCTTTTCACATTTGAGTAAGTCTATTTTTAAGGTGTTATTTTCTTCAGTCAGGTTGTTGGCTGTTTTTTCATGATTTTCATGCATCATTCTCATTTCTCTTCCCAATGTTTCTTCCACTTCTCTTATTTGGTTTTCAAAACCTTTTTTAAGATCCTCTGTGGCTTGTAACCAATTCATATTTTTCTTTGAAGCTTTTGGTAGAAGAGTTGTGACTTTGTTGTCTTCCTCCTGTTCCATGCTTTGATCCATTTTGTCTCCAAAATAGCAGTCTAAAGTCTGTTTTCTCTGCTTGCTTTGCTTGCTCATGTTGCCACTCAAATACTTGACTTTTGAGCTTTTTGCCACAATAGAACTCTGTTTCCAAAGAGGAGAGTTTTGTCCCAAATGGTTGTAGTTTGTGTAGTTGCCAGAGCTATTAGTTGGGTACCCTCTCTGAAGCCTCCACCAGTGCTGGCACCTTGTCACACACCCCAGGACCTCCACCCTAGACAGCAATCCAGATCCAAGCAAGTTAAAGCAAGAGTAATTACTCTTTAAAATGGCTGCTTGGTCCCCTTACAATCTGCAGGTCAGGAGCTCTGAAGCAGCCACATGGTGGCAGCTGCCATGCGTCAGCCTCTTCTTGCTTTGGGGGCAGAAGGAAGACCACACTCCTGGACTCCCTGTTTCCAAAGTCAACAATTACTTCTCACTTTGTCTTTGGCATTTATGGATTGATAATTCTGGAAATTGCCACAGCTTCTGGTGATCTACTGTCCCAATGTCTCTCTAGCTGTGGCTTGTCAGGCTGCTCTGAGGCTAAAATTGCAGCTTCACACAGGGCTGGGCTTGGCTCCCAGCACATTGTGATGAACCCTTCCTGTACAACTGCTTGGTTGTCTTCAGTGGGAGATTTGTTTCTCTCTGTCACTTTGTGGGTTCTGTAGCCCTAAAGTTTTTTAGAGTTATTTTTATAGGTATTTGATGTGGTTATGGGGGGGAGTGCAGAGAGCTTTCCTGCTTCTACACCACTATCTTGACTCTACCCAGCTAATGAATATCTCTTTCCACCATGAGTCTTTTGGAGCTGCCTTATAACGTTACATTGCTGAGAAGAGTCCAGTCTATCAAGCTTAGTCATCACACATACATTGTGTCTGTAATTGTGTACAGATTTATGCTGGTTCTGCTCTTCTAATTCAACGTAAGTTTATATAAGTCTATCCAGGTTGTTATGAAGTCTGTCTACAACTCATTTCTTATAGCACAATAGCATTCCATTCCATTCATATACCACAACTTGTTCAGGCATTCCCCAAATTATGGGCCATCCCCTCGATTTCCAATTCTCTGCCACCATAAAGAGTGGTGTCATAAATATTTTGGTAATACAGGGATTCCTCCTACTTCTATGAATCTCTTTTGGACACAACCCTAGAAGTTGTATTGCTAGGTCAAAGGGTATGCACTTATTTGTAGCCCTTTGGGCATAGTTCCAGATTGTGTTCCAGAATGGTTGGATCAGTTCACAACTCTACTAGCAATGTATTAGTATTCCAATTTTTCCACATCCTCTCCAGCATTTATCATTTTCATGTTTTGTCATCTCAGCCAACCAGTTTTGATTTACATTTCTCTAATCAATAGTGATTTAGAACATTTGTTCATATGTTTATAAATATCTTTAATTCTCTGAAAACTGCCTGTTCTTACCTTTGACCATTGATCAATTAGGGAATGACTTGTATTTTTTTTTTAAAGCAATTGGGGTTAAGTAACTTTCTCAAGGTTACACGGCTAGTCATTATTTATGCGTGGGTGCTCATTTTCTGAGGCTGGATCTGATCTCAGGTCATCCCAACTCCGAGGCCGGGGCTCTTACTCACTGCGCCACCTAGCCGCCCCTTTAGGGCAATTGGGGTTAAGTAACTTGCCCAAGGTTACACGGCTAGGTTTTTGTTTGTGTGGATTAAGTGTCGGAGGCCAGCTCTGAACTCAGGTCCTTCTGACTCCAGGGCCGGCGCTCTATTCACTGTGCCACCTAGCCACCCCAACTTGTATTCTTATAGATTTGACCCAATTCTTTGTATATTTTAGAAATGAAGCCTTTATCAGAGACACTGGTTAGAAAAATTCTTTCCCAGCTTTTGACTTCCCTTTTAATATTGGTTACATTGGCTTTATTTGTACAAAACCTTTTCAATATAATGTAATCAATATTACCCATTTTACATTTTATAATGATCTCTACCTCTTCTTTCATCATAAAACCTTCATGATGTGAGAAGGATGCATTTAATATTTCTGCTTTTCTGCACTGAATTGTGAGGTTTTTATGCCCTAGTACATGGTCAATTTTTCTGTATGTGCCGTATGCCATTCAGAGGAAGGTATATCCCTTTTGCTCTTCATTCAGTTTTCTCCAGAGGTTTATCATATCTACCCACTCTGAAATTCTATTCTCATCTTTAAATTTTGTCTTCGTTATTTTGAGATTAGATTTATCAAGTTCAGAGAGGGGGAGATTGAGGTCTCCCACTAGTATAGTTTTGTTGTTTTTTCTGTCTCTAATTCCCTTAATTCTCCTTTAGGAATTTGGATGTTCTACCACTCGATGCATGTATAGTATCTAATGATACTGCTACATTTTCTATGGTGCCTTTTAGCAGGATATAGTTTCCTTCGTTATCTCTTTTAATTAAAACTATTTTTGCTTTTCCTTTATCTGACATAAGGTTTGCTACCCCTGCTTTTTTTTCACTTTAGCTAAAGAATAATATATTCTACTCCAGCCTTTTAACTTTCTCCTGTGCATATCCCTTTGTTTCAAATGTATTTCTTGTAGGCAGCACATTTTAGGATTATAGTTTTTAGTCCATTCTGTTATCTGCTTCTGTTTTATGGGAGAGTTCAGCCCATTCACATTCATAGTTATGACTACTTTCTGTGTCTTTTCCTCTATTGTATCCCCTTCCTTGTTTATGTTTTTTATTTTTTTTCTTCTCCTTTTCCATCCTTAAGAGTTTTTCTTTTGACCACTGCCTCCCTCAGAATTCCCTCACCTATGCACCTCCCTCCCTTTACCTATCCTTCCCCCTTACTGCTTTTTCCCTCCCTTCTAAATGGCCTCCCTTTTCCCTTTTATACCTCCTATTGCCTGTAGGACACAATATATTTTTATACTTAACAGAGTATGTTATTCTTTCCTTGAACCCACACTGATGACAGTAAGTTTCATACAGTGCTCCTCTCCCTCCCTCCTTTCCTTCTATTATAGTGAGTTTTTGGGCCTTTTCACATTAGAATCCTAAACTTAACTGATTATGTTGATCTCTTCTTGAACCAGAACCAATGAAAATAAAGTTCATTTGATGTTCATCTCCCTCCCTTCTTTTCCTCTACTACAATATATTTCTATGTCTCTTTGTGTGGCATAATTTACCCTTTTCTGCTTCCTTCTTTCCTTTTCTCCCATTACAATCCATTTTTACCCCTGAATGATTTTTTTGTCATCAGATTAGTTCATTTATATACACACCCTCTCTCTCTCTCTCTCTCTCTCTCTCTCTCTCTCTCTCTCTCTCTCTCTCTCTTCATATATATATATATGTATATATATATATATATATATATATATACCCCTTTTAAATTTTGCGATAATTATACAAATCTCAGTTTTGACAGGTATCATCTTCCCATATAAAGATATAAACAGTTTGCTTTTGATGAATCACAAGCTATGTCTTTTTGTGCGTGTGTGTGTGTGTGTTTGTGTGTGTGTGTGTGTGTCTCCCTAGTTTATCTTTCTATGATGCTCTTGAGTCTTGTATTTGGAGATCAAATTTTACATTGAGCTCTGCCTTTTCATCAGGAAAGTTTGGATGTTGCTTATTTCATTTAATGACCATCTCCTTGCCTGAAAATTTATACTCAGTTTCACTGGATAGTTGATCTTTGGTTTCAGTCCAAGCTCTTTTACCTCACAAAATATCAAATTCCAATCCCTCCAATCTTTTAATGTAGAAGCTGCTACGTCCTGTGTAACCCTGCCTGTAGTTCTACAATATTTGAATCATTTCTTTCTGGTTGCTTGCTGTATTTTCTCCTTGACCTTATAATTCTGGAAATTGGGTACTATATTTCTTGAAGTTGTTAATTTAGGATCTCTTTCAGGAGAATTGCTGTGAATTCTTTTGATAACTATTTTATCTTCTGATTCTAGGATCTCAGGGCAGTTTTCTTTGACAGTCTCTTGAAGGATGCTGTCTAGGATTTTTTGTTTGTTTGTTTTTGTTTTTCATCATGGCTTTCTTGTAGACCAATAATTTTTAGGTTATCTCCTAGATCTGTTCTCTAGGTCAATTATTTTTCCAATGAGATATTTTACACTATCTTCTATTTTTTCTATCTTTATGTTTTCTTTAACCACTTCTTCATGTGTCATAGAGTCATTAGCTTTGATTTGAATGATTCCAATTTTTAGTGCATTATTTTCCTCAGTTAGTTTTTGAAGCTCCTTTTTTAGGGAGGGATTTTCTTCGGTTAGATTTTGAACCTCCTCTCCCAGTTCACAAATTTTCCTTTTTAACGATTGGTTTGCTTCAGTGGGATTTTCCTTTTTTGATTTGGTCAATTTACCTTCTATCTCTCCAATTTGGCTTTTAAAATCTTTCTTGAGTTCCTCCAAGAATGCTTTTTGGGCTAGAGACCAGATCATATTTCCTTCTGTGGTCTCATCTTTGAGTATAGAGTCCATGTTGTCCTCTGAATTTGGTTGTTTTTGCTTGTTATAATAGGATTGGATCATTCTTGCTTTTCATTTCTTAGCTTCCTTCCTGTGCTTTGTGATTGCCTATTTCCTGACTTTTAGAAAAGATTTCTATGTCCGGGGTATAGAGGGGTCTGAACCATACTTCCCAATTGGGGAGCTAGGGCCTTGTTTGTTGACTTTGTGTATTGTAGCCTCTTGGTGTCTAGACTGAGACCAAGACCATCACAGGGTAATGTATGGAGGAGGGGTGGTCTGGCCATTTCAGGATTCTGCTTCTGTACCCCTGGACTACATCGCAGGCAGGCTCAGCAGCTGGTGGCCAGCAGCACTGGTATCTATAGATTCCCCTGGTTGTACCTGGATTCTATTGTTAGTGCTTGCTGGCTCCACCCCAATGGCCTTTGGGATGTCCAGCTGGTCAGCTGAGGTGAAGCTTGTTGAGATGCCCTCACCCTTCACTTCAGGATAAGCCCAGCTTCAGTTATACCCTTCCTCTAGGGCTCACAATCCTGCAGCTGCTTCCGCTATTTCAGGATTTTACACTGGATGGAGCATTAATTTCTGGGATTTCAGAGACCAGGATGGGGATTAGAGCAGCTAAGGCTTACTCGGCCATCTTGGCTCCCAGAGGTTCAAATAGGTGATTTTTGAACATCCAGGCTGTGGGTTGATAGCCCCAGGAGAAGCTGCTCCAGGCCCTGTGCTTTCTCCTCCCCAGCTCCAACAGATCCTTCATCTAGTGATGAGATATCTGCTAAACACCTGTGGAGTGGGTGAACCTTCTGGCTGGGGCTTGCTCTCATTCCACTGTTGCCTGCTATCAGGTCTGTGTTGGTGTAACCCTGACATGCCCCAAGCTCCCACTGCCCAGTCCTATGTGGGCACTTTCATTGACTGGGAATCCCCCATACTCCGTCTCCCAATGGATTCTGTCACTGTTCAGATTAATTTTCTATAGGTTAGTGATGGAATTCATGGAGGGGCTCAGAAAAGTTCCTGCTTTGGTTTCACCATTTTTGCTCCACCCCCCACCCCACCCCCACCGCATTAATTTTGTCCAGGGGCATTTTCTTCACCTGTGACTTCCATTCGTCAATAATATAGGTAAATACTCTACTACTATATACAATGTTGTTGGTCAGTCACTCAATGGCTATTTATTAAGTTGCTAGTATGTACTAGTCACTGGAGATGCAGTTCCTGCTAAAAAGGTTATCATAATATGCAAACAAATATGTGTTAAAAAATAAACATCATCCAAACAATATAAAGTGAAGATAATCAACAGAGGGAAAGCATCATCACTAAAGGAAATAAGGAAAGATTTCCTGTAGATAATGGGGTTTTATCTGGGCCTTGAGGAAAGCCAGGGAAGCCAGACATCAGAAAAGAAGAAGGGAAATATTTAAATAAAGGAAACAAGGGGCCACAGAATAAGAAAGAAAACAAAAACAAAAGATCAAGTCATAAATTGAGAGTAGATGCCATTTATATCAATCAAATATCAAGAAAATTAGGTAGTCCACCCTCATTTAGGGAAGTTTTACAAGTTGGTACTAGTATTATTATTATTGTTATGATTTCATTGTTCTCACATTTATTATTATTAGTCATCACCATATTTCTAGTAGTAGTAGTACTAGTAATAGCAGCAGCAGTAGTAGTCCTTCATTTTTGTTTATTCACTGGTGATCTAATAGAAACTCTCTTGTAATGAAGTTACAAGGATGTTCTTCATTCGTATTCAATATTCTATAGCTTATCATAGAGTTGGATAAGATACTTGATTTAGTATTCATAAAATATCAGTATGCCTTTGGTATTGGTTCATCTATTACTAAAATCGCTTTAAAATTTTCATGGATCACTGTCAGTCCTGTTCATTGAGATCAACAGATCACTTGGTGATCATGATCTCATTACAGTTTATTGGTTGAGTTGATGTAATCTCAAGGTCTTTAATTTTTAGTATGTGATTTTTCTAATCAGTAGACAAATAGAATGTCTGGTGTATGATTATTGTTGCTAGGTTCTATTTGGCTAGGTATGGTGTAAGTTCTGCTTTTGTAGCAGTTTCTAATATTTCCTTGTATAATTGTCAATTATCATTAAATTTGGCTCCTTTAGCATAACTGCTTACTGTATGTCCTCCAACTAAGTGGATTGACTTAGATCTCTGTTTGCAGATTTCCCTCTCTCAACATTGTGTATTTTTTTATATTGATTTTTTAACCTAGAATTATTTTCCCTCTTCTTTCAAAACTAAACTTGTCTCCCAACTCCTCCCAAGACTTTTTAGGAAAAATTAATCCTTCTCTACTCATGTAATAATAATTCCCTTGTATGTGGCACTTCAAAGTACAAAACACTTTCCACATATCATCTCATTTCATCCTCACAGTCCTGTGAGATATGTGCTTTTTTTGTCCTCATTTTCCCTATGAGAAGATTAAATTACAGAGTGGTATTTGCAAAGGGTTCCACATTGGTGTCAGATATACAACCCAAATTCAAGACTTCCTGAGTCCTAGTCTCACCTTCTATTCATTATACAAGGAAGACATGTCTATTTCTAGGCCACTTTTTTCCATTTATCTTATTTCTACTTATCAAAGTTGCCTTTGGATCATTGTTCTTTGTAAATGGATCTCCCATCATGGAGAAACCCCAGAAATAATCCCCGATTATAGTAAAAACAGAGAGTTTACTTCTAATTCACCAGAAGAATGTCATCCATCCATTTCTCAATTCACTTGCTATTTCATTCTCCCAGTACACATTAATTAAGCATCTGTCTCACACTGTAGTAAGCAGTGGACTTGAAGGAAAAAGGTAGAAGAACAAGGTCAATAGATGTTATCCTCAATTCAATGTTTTTGCTCATTGACTTTTAACCCCTAGCAGGTAGTTTATGAGCCCACACTTTTAAATGCTCTCCAGCAGCATATAAATGTGTGCAGTAATGGGATGTATCTAATGACAACAGCATGTTTACCAAGATCTATTGGAAAATCAATTAAATAAATTTTAATGATTTCAAATTTGACTTGAACATCATACAGGAATTTTAAATAAGAGTAGCATGTACTATTATGTACAGGAGCCACAGAAATCAATTTATTTCTAATAAATAGTACTTAACATATCCCTTACTAAATCAAAAAGATTGTAAATGGTCACTAAGTGTCAGTTTGAATGACTCTTTCCAAGAATTATAGCTATGATTAATGAATGGGAAGACAGATTTTCTACTTACACAGCAGTACCTGATTTTTTGTTGTCTGATGACTCATAGGAAGGTATGAGAGTTGAAGAGAAAGCTGGATATCTTTTAAAAGTACTGTCCTAGCAAGAACAGAACCAACACCTAAGGCTGCAGAAGTCACCTCTGACACAAAGAATTCCAGGATATTATAACTGAAATGGCCCTCAGAGATCACTGAGTTTAACCTCCTCATTTTATGTTGGAAGAAATAAACTGAGCTCCACTATAGTTAAGAGGCTTGCCTGATATTGCACAGGAAGTTTGTGGCAGGCCTAGGGACTCCAACTGAAATTTCCTGATGCCCCCTCTGGGGCTGTTCTTTCTATTACAGAAGTAGAGATCAAACACCCTGTGGCTCCATGGACTATCACCTGAAGGAAGAATAAAACACATCATAGTTATACCCAGTGGGTAAAAATATCATGCTTAATTGGTATCCTTAGACTTCAGACAACCATGGGGCTTGGCTCTTCCATATTTGCTGGGTGTCTGTCTGTCTGTCTCTCTCTCCCTCTCTCTTTCTCTCTCTTTCATGTTCCACCATTGGGAAAATAAAAGATACTATTGTTTTAATAATGGCTGGCTAATAAAATGTTTACAGGCTTGCAAAACACCTTATATATTTGTTTCATTAAATCCTCACAACATTTCTTGTGAGTTAGATACTAGAGATAACAGTTATTTCTAATTTATATAATAGGAAACTTAGGCTGAAAAGGGTGTCTTCACACACATCTAGTAAATTTCAGACACGGAAGTTTTATAAAGATCATTTTGATTCTAGAATCAGTAACTGATCTTATTATAACTTTCTTGATTTACATGATTTAAGGATTAGCCAGGTACTTATAATGCTTAAATGTTGAACAAGTAAATAGAGAGCTTGCCTTGAATGCAGAAACACTTGGGTTTCAAGGCCTGTCTGTGACACATAATGGCTCTTGTGACCCTGGACAAATTTCATAACCTCTAAATACTCTATAAAGTCTCAAAATCTATGGATTTTATTTTAAATACCCATATTCTTTGGTCAAAGGAATGTCCTCATTCTTTCATTCCTATTCAAATGAAGTCAGAAACATCATCAGATATCTCTATCTCCAGTTATATCTATAACCTACATTTTATTTTATTTTATTTTTTTTAAGCAATTGGGGTTAAGTAACTTGCTCAAGGTTACACGGCTAGTCTTTATTTATGTGTGGGTGCTCATTTTCTGAGGCCGGATTTGATCTTGGGTCATCCCAACTCCGAGGCCGGCGCTCTTACTCACTGCACCACCTAGCCGCCCCTATAACCTACATTTCTGAGGAAAATATCTTCACTATATCGACATCTCCATATATTTATTTATTTATATATCTACATGTCACATATGTATAGAGGTGTGGATAAATCAATTGATAGATGATAGGGAGAAATGAAAGAGAGACAGCCAGACAGAGAGATAAAGAGAGAGAGAGAGAGAGAGAGAGAGAGAGAGAGAGAGATAACAAATGGATGATAGAAGGGTAGATGGATGGATTGATGGATGGATAGGTAGATAAGTATGTGTGAAAATACATGTGTAATATATGTATAAAGAGAGGTTGGGATGTATGTATTTTTGTATCAATGTAATAATTATAAGGGAGAAATAGACAATTCAGAAGGCAGGATTCCACACAAACTAAAGGAAGATTTATTTTTTCTGATAGAGCTGCCCTTACGTGCAAAATTTTGCCTCAAGAGATAAGGATTCCCTCATCGCTGAAGTTATTCCAAGTTACAATGGTCTCTTGTCCAGGCTGCTGTAGAACTATATCAATGTTAGACTTGGTAAATTCTGCTTTCCCCTTCAACTCTTTCATCCTGCAATACTTTGGTAAATGGTCTTAGTCTTGATATTTAAAGATCTATTGTATTCTACTTAGTAATACATGCAAGTAATGATTTCAGAGCTGGCCTATTTCTGTTCATATTTTAGCCATTGTGAGCCATTCCAAAGAGGGGGTTATGATGGAACAACAACAACAGAGACACATGGGGACAAAAGCTTCTCTTGTCACAAATAGATCCTAATTCCTTTGATCTCAGCTGCACAATGCATGTGATTATACATATTCAGATTCAATCATTACTGTTCTACAAAGAAACATTAAAGGGAAAAAAGGCTATTGATAACAAAAGCCCCTGAATGCCAACCAAAGTGTAGGAGTTTTTCATAAAAGGAGTCACTTTCCAATTTTCCACTGCAGCATTTCAACTGCCAACTGGGATTAGTGAGCAAAGATGGGCTGGGCCCTTTCCAGGATATGCCCTGCTATTGAATCCTGCATTTAAAGAGCTATTAAGATGTTAGACAGATGATAATGGAGTTGCTTCCCAGTGGTGCAGCTTGGACCTAGTCTCCCGCTTGTCATTCCTGTGGCTTGTGTCTATAAGAAATAGTCATAAGAGATTAGACAGCCAAGGCCATTTTATCCAAGTGAGATTTTTCAAGCAGGCATCAGAGGACAGGCACCTAATGCTCTTAATCCTTAGAAAATGCAGACTAATAGTGGGGAAAGGAATAATTTCCAAGCTTGTCTAGAGCCCTTTAAAGGAAAATGCCCTATAAAGTTACAAGCCATTCTGATAATGCAGTTCTATATAATTATTTTAAAGGAGCCAAGGATACCTTCTTTCACATCAAAATTAGCATTTCTTTGGAACTAGAGACAAACTCAAAGAAAACCTGTGATCTGTCTTTATTAGTTACAAATAAGCACAATTTGTGTTTATAGAGAGCCTTACAGTTTTTGAAGCACTTTGCACACATCCTTCTCTGACTGATAATGCAAATATTCTCTACATTTTTCAATGCCATTCAACACAGTTAATGAAGTTAAAACTCAAAATAAATTGTCCCAGATCACAGAGCAGAGCCAGGACACCAACCTAGGATCCCTCGTTCTAATTCAAGTGTTTGATTTTTCAAATTATACTTTCCCCCACTATTTCACACTGATTTCATTTGTTGTTATCATTGTTGTTGATAGTAATTTTGCAATTACTATGCTCATAATTTATTATCTCCATCATCTCATTCTTCTCATATTTTTATAGGAATCTAACAGAACCAGCCCTGGGACAAGTAACTATTGTACCATTATTTGTGTTCAATTTTCCACAGATTATTATTCTTTTAAAGAGCTGCTTTTTATATCGGAACAAAAATATTAGAATGTAAGATCTTTTCCAGTTGGGCTTACTGAAAAAGTCATCATGTCAATTCCAGGAGAAGACAGAACACTTGGTATGCCATGGAATTCATTAAAATAATTTAAAATTTTAATTTTCTCTGCCAAGATGCTAAATTTTGAAAGACTTTTATTTCACAAAACTCAGAAATTATGAATATTTTGTATGCTGACACACATGATATTGTTCCAAAAATATCATGAATGAATGTCATATCCAGGTGGTCATGAGCAATAGTAGAATCTGTGATAATCTCTTATTTTTATAGAGCTTAATGGTTGAGTTCCTGAGCATATTGCAATGGATATATTTGTAGTTCAGAGATTTGTTTTCTTGTCCATGAAAGACAGTAAGCTTCCGATGTATAATTCTAGCTAGTTGGTCATATTGTCCTAGATATTCAGTAAGAGCTAATTTTAGTAGTCTGCTGTGATGTGCATCATAGTCTCTTTGCATAATCTGCATTGATCGCAAAGTCTGGACTATTTAAACCCCAGAGAAATTGAGATAATATAGGAAAAACACTTTGTAAACCTTAATGTGATACATAAATGCTAGCTATTATGCTAGGTATTGAATATAAATAACCCTTCTGTAAATTTCTGTGACAATGATTTCTCCCTAAATTATCATACTAAACCTTTCTCTTTTTATAAACAAATCTACATGACTCAGAAATTTGTTTGATGCTCCTTGATTGATATGTTGTTGTCTGACTTCATGTGACTATTGATTGCTCTTTTAGGATCTTGGTTTTATTTTGTTCCTGAAGGTTGGTCTTTCTAGACTTCAAAACTATACGTATGCTGCAGTTTCACCCTCAAACCTCCCTTAGTGTCTGGGTTGTCCTCAACCTGGGACATCCATCTTTTCCTGCTACCTTCTGAAGCTAGAACCCACATAAAGCTGGTACTTTTCTACCATTGGTGAGTCCCGCCTGTGGCATATGTTTTGGGGGATGAGGCCTAGGTCAGTCAACCTTCCTCCATTTTCTAGCTTTTCATTTTCTGTACTTCAATCCCAATCTATGTTCTAGGTTTCTTCATTTCACCTTTTCAAGTTGTGTGTGTGTGTGTGTGTGTGTTGTTTTCCCTTACTAGAATCAAATACCCTTAATAATCAAATACCCTTAATAGTAGGGACTATTCTTGAATGCTTTGTATTTCCAGCATTTATTTTAATAATTGTTAGCACATAGTAGGCACTGAATAAGTGTTTACTGCCTTAGCTTAGCACACTATTTCTCAAGATTTCTATTTTAAGGCTGCCTTTATACTTTAAAAAAAATATGAACAATCTCAACCTACCACTTACATGCACAACAAGAGCTTTTGTTTACATAGATTATATAAATTGATAGTTGCCATATTAAAATCAAAATATCTTATTATAATAAAAAGTTTCTTAACCTTGTAGACTTCACTGAAAAAGGTTCAGAAAACACTTGGGGACTTTGAGAACTGCTTCCTTAGACAAATAATTTAGGCTATATTTATTTTCAGCATTTATTTTACTTGACTATTGTTGTAAAAATATATTTACTTATTATCATCAAGGGACTATTATTTAAACTACTATTGTTGGAAGAAAGTTTAGAAAAATGTTCCCGCATGTCATGCCCTTTCCTTCTAATAGATCTGGTCATTTTTTCATTCAAGTTTTCTTAAATTTTGGTATCTACATTTCGGTTTTATTTTTGTTTTCCTTTTTTATAGTCACCATTTTAAGTAGTCTAATGGTTCTTATATTATCTCTCCTTGACATTTCTTTTATTGTAGATAAGGTGTTTTTGATAGAATATAATTTCATGCTGATAAGGCTCTTATTTCCTTTGGATTATTTTATCAAAAATATAATTCCTTTTATACATTAAGCAAAACCATTTTTTATAAAATTCAAAATTAGATTATGGAAAATCAATATCCCAAAATTCTGTTAACCTTGAAGTTTTGCCTATAAATTAAATGCAGCTACTATCTTCTTCCAGGTTTCTCTCTTGGGTGTCACTGACTTGATAATATTCATTTATCCTCCATATTTTCTTCTGATTACACATTTTTCATTTCATGCTTTCTGAATTGGGAGATTTTATAGAAGCCAGACTCTGATCACCTCTGGAATGAATGGTGGGTCCATATCCATATTTTGTAGCAATTTATATAATCTGGTGCCTTGGTAACAAGTTTTCATCCTTCAAGGACCTCAAGAGCAGTCATCTAGTGAGAGGCTGGGGTGGCATATACTGGGTGGTCTATGATTCTATGAATTTATTTATTTAAATTTAATTAAATTCTATGAATTTATTAAAATTTAAATTATATGGATTTATTTATTTATCAAAGACAATTAGTGAAATGGAATAGTGAGAAGAGGTGCTACAAACTTTCCCCTAGAACCCTGGAATATCCTCTTCCATAGATACACTTGTATTCATCAGAAGATTAAATTTAGTGATGGGAATGTATAATATACATGAATGGCAAAATGATATCTCATAACTCCTGGAACTTTATGGCCTGAAAGACTATTTTTGAATGTCTAATTGATATTCTTCTATAATGAAGCAGGCATATTGCACAGTCAACAGAACATTAGCCCCAGAGTTAGGAAAATATGAGTTCAAATTCAACTCCTGATACCTATTAACTGTATAACCCTAGGCAAGTCATTTAACTCATGTCAACTTTAGTTTATTTATAAAGTGAAAGTAACACAGCACCTATCACACAGAGTTGTCCCAATCATCAAATGAGATAACAGTTACAAAGTGCTAAGGCAAAGTACATGGCACACAGTAAACATTTAATAAACGCTTGATCCTCCCCACCCCTTCCCTAACTGAAGCAGTCACATTCCCTGAAGGTTCATATACCCTTAGATAATTATCTTTGCACATATATGTGTCTTCAGTATATTACACTTCATTCAGGTGGATGTGTTGTCTAGGCAACTGTATAGGGCAGGGGATAGAGTGCTGGCCTTGAAGTGAGGATCACCTAACTTATTTCAGCTTATTATTGTTTCTTTCTTTTTTAACAAACCATTACTGATCTGTTTTCAAAGTTGTTTCCATTAAGCATACTATCCACCTTGAGAAAAGAACTGATATTTATTGAATATAGACTGAAGCATACTTTTTTAGCTTTCTTTCATTTTTTTTTCTTTTATTCAAGTCTTCTTATACAAAATGATTAATATGGAAATGTTTTACATAACTGTGCATATATGACTCATATTTGATTGTTTACCATAGGGGTGTGTGATAGAATCAGGAACTTAAATTTTTCAATAAAAATGTTTAAAAATTGGAAGAAAGAATATTGTAATGATAAAAATCAAGTTTCCATCTTAAAAATATACCATTTTAGGGGCGGCTAGGTGGCGCAGTGAATAGAGCGCCAGCCCTGGAATCAGAAGGACCTGAGTTCGGAGCCGGCCTCCGACACTTAGTCCATACAAAAAAAAAAAAAAAACCTAGCCGTGTAACCCTGGGCAAGTTACTTAACCCCAATTGCCCTAAAGGGGCGGCTAGGTGGCACAGTGAGTAAGAGTGCTGGCCTCGGAGTTGGGATGACCCGAGATCAGATCCGGCCTCAGAAAATGAGCACCCACGCATAAATAATGACTATCCGTGTAACCTTGAGCAAGTTACTTAACCCCAATTGCTTTAAAAAAAAAATAAAAAGATATATACCATTTTAAAACATTTTTATACTTGTTTATGAAAAAATCAATAAAAACAAACAAAGCCATGAACATGGTCTGACCAGATCATCATAACTGCATTCTTCTTGGTAGGAACTCTTTGTTTTTGACTCTTGGTATTTTCAGAATTTAATATGATCAGAACTATGTAAAGGATTTTTGATGTCTTGCAGCTATGATGGCTTTTTTTGAATGAAGTTTGTTTCCATCCTGTTTCTAAGTATTGCTTAGCAAAGGTGCCCACTATATAGTTAAGTGATAAGAAATTCCTTTTCATACATTATTTCTTCCATTCATTGACTCAATTTATTTAATCCTTTTTTTTTGTCAAGAATCAATGGGAGTAAGAAAGATCAATGTAGAGAAATCTTCAAGAAGACTATGATATCAACCAATAAATCTATACACATTTACTAACAAATACTATGTGTCAGATATTGAGCCAGGCAATGTGGTTGTAAGACAAATGTAAGCCTTTGCCTTCAAGCAGCCCACATTCCACCAGCAGAGTTAAGATTTAAGTATCTGAGGAGCTCACAAAAGTCTTAGTGAAATTCTAAGCTTTAGTAACTGCATGAACTGCACTAAAACTGTACGGACCCCCTAATACAAAATAGAGTTCTGGAGAGTATAGAAAGTTGACTTGTGATCCCATTGATAGACGGAAATCCCCTTTGACAATTCAAGTAAGCAATTTTACTGCAAATTATAAACTTACAGAACTGCCTAATGCATGGGGAATTCAACTGTCTTAGGCAAAGTCACATAGTCAGTATGAGAAACAGAGAAGAACTGGATCCCAGTCTATCTGACTTTGAGGCTGTATCACTCTGTATTACACAATACTGTCTCTCTTAAGCAAAACATATATAAAACAATATAAAGCAGCTGTCTGTGGAAAGGCAGCAGTATCAGTTCAGAATCAGGGAATGCCTCCTCTTGGAAATGGCATTTGATCTGAGTTTTTAAGGAAATAGATTTTAAGAAGTAGAATAGGAAAAAAAAATGTATTCCAGCCATTGGTTATGTCATCTTATGGCCAAAGTATGTAGATGGGAGACGGAATGGTATGTATAAGAAACAGGAAGTGTAAAAATTCTGGAAAGATATTTTGGATTTAGATTATAAAAGGCTTTAAATATCAAACACAGGATTTCTATTTGATCCTAGAAGTAAGTGGAAACAAGTGGAGTTTGCTGGACAGCGAGTGATGAAAATCCCTTTGGCAGCTGTGTGAAGGAGGACTTGGAGAGGAGAGAGACTTGGGGCATCAAGAAGAGTTGGAAGGAATCTAATGTGAAATTACAGGTGAGAGAGGATAACTTAGAATTGTGGAAATGTGGGTGGAGAGCATGCAAAAAAAACCACTTACCATTTAGATTTTTAAGTCACCAATAAATCTATCCCTTCATTTACAATGTCGCTGTCACCACCATAATCTAGTCCCTTGACATTCCAGACCCAAATTTAAAAAGTAAGTAAATAATTGGTGTTCATGTTTCCTATCTATCTTCCTCTCTAACTCATTTTCCATACTGTAATAAGATCAGTCTTAAAGCACCACTTTCTGTTTGTCATCCATTTACTTAAGAATAAACAAATAAGGGGTGGCTAGGTGGCGCAGTAAGAGCGCCAGCCTCGGAGTTGGGATGACCCGAGATCAGATCCGGCCTCAGAAAATGAGCACCCACGCATAAATAATGACTAGCCCTGTAACCTTGAGCAAGTTACTTAATCCCAATTGCTTTAAAAAAAAAAAAAAGAATAAACAAACAAACAAAAAAACAACCAGCAGCTTCCCATTGCCTACAGAATAAAGTATAATACACTTAACATGACATTGCAGAACCTCAATGATAAAACTCTAAACATTTTTTTCAAAAATTTCCCTCATCAACTTTTTCTCCAAGAAGAGAATCAGAAATGCTATCTATAGCCTCAGACTAAAATTCTGTCCCTCCCCCACAAGGTAGACCAATGATATTAATTAATGGACATAAATTTCACATGACAAAGTTTCTTGACTTACACCTCCATCAACACAAAAATGTTTGTGAATGCATGGATTTTTGTGACCTCATCATCCTTTCTGGGAATAGAAAAAAAAATGGACTAATTACTATTCATGGTAGAGGTTGGGGAAGGTGTGGTTATTCAGTAAACATGGCAGTCTAAGGGGATAATATGCCTAAAATCACTGGATAATACATTAATTGCTAGAAGAAATATTGGAAACAATAGATTCCAACCTTTTCATTTCAAAAATGAAACCAAGAGAAATTGTGACTTACCCAATGTAACACAGGTAGTTGACATTAGAACAGGGTTTGAATTTATAAGTCCAGTATCTCATACATTTATGACTGTCTCTAAGAATACAAATCAGCCATGTGCTATGTTATACAGGAAAGGTAATGTAATAGTTAGGAGCATTTAAAACACTTTATAGCTTCCAGGAATAATGAGTATCTATGTCAATTGTAATTTGTCTAGTCAGATCATATCAGGGCTATTTTTTGGCTCTAGACTTTACATGTCAAATGATATTGATAATATAGAGATTGACCAGAGTAGGACAAATAAAAGGTTGAAGTCCTCATACCCAGGCCATATGAAGACTTCTTGATGGGATTGGACTTTTAGTAATGATGAAGAAAGAGAAAATTAATAGAAAGAATGTCAGTCTGTTTTGAATTATTTAAAGGGCTACCATATTGAGAAAGACATTAGATGTTATTTTCCTGTTTGGCAGCCAAGTGACAAAGCTAGGAGCAATGAATTAAAGTTGAAAAGGAAGTAATTAAAGCACTATATCATTAATTTTTTTTCTAATAGAGCTTTTCTCAAGTAGCATGTAAAATGCTAGTGGACATTTTTAAGCAAGACTGGCTGACTATTGAATGTGTTGTATTTTTTCCTGTTATGTGACTTCTGAATTCCCTTATGCTTCTGAATTCTTGGAACTCCACAAAATAAAAGAAAAGGAAGAAGGGAGAAAAGAATAAAAAAAAATAGAGAGGGTGAAAGATAAAACAAAGAGAGTAAGAGAAGGAAGGAAGGAAGGAAGAAAAAAAAAAGAAAACTATCTGATAGAAATATCTCAGATATCATTCAAGTTTAAGCATTGCTTCTACCTAATGCCTCCAGCACATGAGCCTTAATCCCCAGAGAATGAAAGAAGTTATGTTCATAATATGCTGTGAATTCTTTGGATTAAATGCACACTATAGTTCAAGCATATTTTTATTAGCATTTTAAACTATTCAGTTTGAATTCCAATTTCAGCCAACCGAAGCAATAAAACAAGAGTTCTAAAATGAATTTCCATTCATCTGACACATTTATGACTCCAGCTCTTCTCTTTGGGGTCAGCATTATCATTAGGTTACAATTTATGAGCAATACACTGGAACCCAATTAATTGACTAACAGTTAAAAGATCAGGATGTCTGCATTCAATTTGTCTCAATACTCATGAGAAATTCAATAAAGGAGCCTAAAAAAAAGAAAAGGAAATACCCTAGGGGATTTCCCTGAAAACATAGTTTTCACTCAATAAAGGAAATTCACACCTCAACTTCCATCTAGGGTAGGGCAAGTCATTTGGAGTCTAAGGAGCTGTAGATCAAACCAATCACCCTTCATGACTCTGGCTGTGCTTTTTGCTAGATCTCCATCATACTATGGAAATAGAGCCCAGTGACCCATCTATTTACATAGCTCTCCAGATAATGTAGAGCAAAATGTTACCCTCCCCCTTTACTTTTTAATCTGTTTTTATTCTTTAATTAAAAACCCACAGGATATAATGCTGGAAAGGAACTGAGAAATCCAAATTATTTTATGGATAAAGAAACTGAGGCCCAGAGAGAGTAGCTCACCCAAGGTAACACATGGACATAAAATAACAGAGTTTGCCATTTAAAATTAAACAGAATTATTTTTTTTAATTTAAAAATTATACAACAATCTGTCTAAGAAATACCAATACCATGGCCTTATTAATACCTGGGATATTGATGTCTCTACATAACTGCATCAATGACTATCTTATATAGGGCTTTACTCTTTACAAAAACTTTCCACACCTTATCCCATTTTAGTCTTCCCCCACCACCATTATCATGAATGAGGCAGGTAGGTGGTGTAATGGTTACAGTGACAGTCCTGGAGTTAGGAAGACTCTTCTTCCTGAGTTTGCATCTGGCCCCAGACACTTACTAGCTATTTGATTCTGGTCATTTAACCTGGTCTTCCCAATTCCTCATCTGTAAAATGAGCTGGAGAAGCATATGACCAATTACTCTAGTATTTTTGACCAAAAAAAAAAAAAACCTACTCAAAGGAGGTTCAAAGAGTCAGGCCACTGAATTGACTCAATGACAACAACAAAACTAACTCCATGGTGAGGTACCATGGAGTCCTCAATAGATTGGTGGCCTCTGAGTTGAGAAGACCTGGGTTTTAATTCCTGCACAACCACTGCTATCTATGTGATAAAAGACATGTTATTTAACTTCTCACTTCTCTAACTAACTATCCATAATGTGGAGTTTCAGAGAATGTGCCAATCTTCACAAATAGAAATTTTCTTATATAAGAGTTCCCTAGCAAAATGGAATCACAGTTCTAGTTCCCATTCCTAATGACCACATGATAATAAGCATATGTTTATACATACATAAATATTATATATGTGATATGCATGATACATGATAAAGGAAGAATCTTTTGTGTAAGGCACTGAAAATATGAACACAAAAGCCAGTCCCTCCTCTCATGGAGGTCATGATCGGGGAAGCAACACATATAGGAGGTTTTAGCCACAAGGAAAGGCCACAAGCCCCTTAGGGTACAGTGACAAAGCAGAAGGTAACGTATCTAATTTAATGTAATTTCTATTTATAACATCATATTTGAGGGTGATCTTGCATCATTTGACAGTGTCAAGGACTTTGATTAAAACTGATAAATTGTTTTCTGCCAGAAAACCTCATGGGATCACAGATTTAACACTGGAAAGAACCTTAGAGCTCATTTGGCTGAAGCACTTCATTTTCCAGAAAAGGAAAGTAAAGTTCCTGGAGGGGTAGGGACTCAAAATTATAGATCTATAGCTACAAGTTACCTTAAAGATCACCTACTACAAGATTTTACAGACAAGGAAAGTGAAGCTGGTAAAGTTGAGACAAATTGTTCCATGTCACAAAGGTAATCAATATGCAAGGCAGAATTTGAGTCATAATTTCCAAGCCAGCACTCCTTCCTTTGCAATGTATTTGCAACCTACAGACAAATGGAAGTGAGGGAAATTGAGTCCTTCCATCTACCCATTAGTATTTTTTTACTGACACTAAGCTACAACCTCTGGGAGATACCATCTCATTCTCCCTCAGCTGAAGCCTCAGGAGGCTCAGTGGAATCTTGATTTCTTTGGCTTTTTTTTTTTTTTATTAAACTAAAGCCCCAATGGAGGAGGAAACTAAGAGAGAAGGATTAGAGGGGTTTATTCAGCACTGTCAGAAGACAATCCCTGTCTCCTTTCCAGCTCCATTAAACCCCTGATCTCAAAATTGCATAAAATTATCACTGGCATTAAATCTATGCTAATTCTACCCAGGACTGGGAGAAAAATGATTTAACCTAGCACCCTTTCTCAATGTCATTCACAAGCTCTAATTACTGAGAAAGGATTGTTCCTCTTCCGAGCTGGCACAGGGATTGTTTAGGTATTATTTAAATGTCCTATTAATATTCATTAAATAAACTGAGAATAACTTGGAGGTAATGATGAGCTGTTTGGAGGGAGTTGTTTAGACATGTTTGGCCACAGATTTTATCCCCTTAATAAAATGAAGAAATATTATAGTTGCTGCCAACATGTTTAGAAGAGGCAGGCTAAGGATGAATTGGGTAGTTTGACAGAATTGCAGTTACATAAATAAATTCACTAATTTCTAAAAAAAAAAAAAAAGGAAAAAAAGAAAAGTCAGGCATGTTCATTTGCAGATATAATGACTGCTCCATACATTTCCAATCAAGGTTCAACTCATATGCTACATTCTCTATGGAATTTTCACTCATGTCCCCACTGGTTACCAGTCTCTCTTTATTCAAGTGATGTAGTCTCATACTTATTTGTGTGCGTTTTTTATCCTGCCATGAAAATGCAAGTTTCTTGAGGTTAAGGACAGTTCCTTTTTTGTCATTGAATGCCCAGTTCCTAAGAAGGACTGTGGAACTGACTTTGGGCTTCTTTTCTTATCTTTTCTGATACTACTTCACTTGGTGTTTAAATCAGCTTCCATAGACTTAATTAGCATATCTGCTGATGATACTCAAACCTATTCATCTTGTCTAACCTATCTTGGTAATCTCCAACACTTGTATAGTCAGATGCTTTTCAGAAATTCCAAACTGGATGTCCAAGAAACATCTTAAACTAAATGTGTTCAAAGTGGAATTCATTAACTTTCTCCCTAAACCCTACCTTCCCAGTAACTGCATAGGGTAACAACATCCTTCCAGGCCCATGGGTTCACAAGGTAGGAATCATCCCACACTTCATTGTATCTCACTCTTCATATTCAATCTGTTGTTGAAGACCAACAATTTATCTTTCCATCTCTCAGATAAGTCCTTTTCTCTCTTCTGTTACTATCCCACCTTGGTACAAGACCTTATCACCTCACACTTGGATTATTGCAATAGCCTGCTAGAAAGTCTGCCTGCCTCAAGTCTCTCCTCATTCCAATCTATTCTACATTCAACTGCCAACACATATACTCTACTTAAGACAGAGCTAAGGACTTCTAGACTGATAACATATATGTCAATTGCAGAAATGTAAAGAGTCAATGGTGAGAATAGGAATCTCTCCTCATTTATCTACATTTTGCAGGGAAAGAGATTCTGGATCATATATGATGAGACCAGAGACCTACAGAAAATGATCATAGTCTGAAGGTTTTAAAATAAAGTCACGGAATGACAATAAAGAAATCTGCCTCTTTTTTTTCTTCCTTGGATTGCATCACAGGTTTATGAGTCAAACCAAGCCATGAAAGAAATGATCATTGTAGCGAAGGAATCCAGATTATCAGGAAATGAGGACAACAGATACAAAAGTGATGTGATTGGTCCCATGAATTTGAATCAATTCTAATTAGACTCCTAATAACCCTGTTTGAAGTTTTTTGAACATTATTTAGATGTATGCCAGCCATTCCATCTAAAATAAATTGAAATAAAAATATAATAGAGTAATGACAAATATACCCTGTTCAAAGTAGTGTGTCTCCCTGACAAGTACTTTAAAAAAGACTAAAAGTAATAAAAATTACTGCTGGAAAAATCAAAGGGTTCCATTCTGAGATTTTATGGACACCATAAAAAATGAAAAAGCAGCACTAGTTAAGCCAGACTGATGAACTGATATACTGCCAGAAAGGCATTCAAGGTTGTGTGGAAACAGATTTAAAGTTGATATATTTCAGATACAATATAATTCCATTGCATATTAAATAGGAGCAGCCCAGGCAGATGTGGTAGACATTTGCTGGGTGCTTTGAAATGAACCGTTGGATTCTGACAAACTTATCCACGGCTAACTGCTAAGATGGAATGAAACTCAATTTTTTTACTTCCACAACTTTCCCTGTTACCAAGATTATCATGGTAGAAACTATAAGATCTTAGTTCTAGAGTTGCAAAGGACCAAGAAACCATCTAAGTCAACCCTTTGATTTTATAGCTGTGGAAAATGAGGCCCAGAGGAGGAAAGTGCCTTATTATCATAGCACCATAGATTCTGAGGTGGAAAGGACCTCAGAGGCCATTGAGTTGAAGCCATTTATTTTATACATAAAAACACTAATGCCCAAGATAGTTAAAAAAAAACAACAACAAACAAACCAAACAACAACAACAACAACAACAACAACAAAAAACTTGCTAATGTCACATAAGAATCATATGTCAGAAGTAATATTTGAACTCAAATCTTCTGACTCTAGAATACTGAGTCTTGGAACCTGATAAAGAAACAATCAAACAACAAGGTTTATTATTGTTGTTGTTCAGTCATTTTCAGTCATGTGTGACTCTGACCCCATTTTGGGGTTTTCTTGGCAAAAAAAAAAATGGTTTGCCATTTCCTTCTTGACCTCATTTACAGGTATGGAAACTTGAGGCAAACAGTGCAAAGTGACTTGCTTCCTAGCAAGTATCTGAGACCAGATTTGAACTTGGGAAGATGAATCTTCCAGACTTCAGGTCTCATACTCTATCTACTGCACCAACTAGTGTCTATTACATGGCCTGCATTGTGCTTGGTGCTAAAGATATAATAACAAAAGGGAAATAACCCTTTTTTTAAAGATTACATACTGTTGAAAAGATGATATAAAATATATCATTAAATAATTCCTATATAGAAAATGTACAAAATAAATGCAAGCTATTGGGGGAGAGTTGCTAGCAACTGAAAGAATCCAGAAAGATTTAATGTAGAGGTAAAAATTAAGATGACTTTGAAAGAATTTTGTGATCTTAGTAGATAGAAGTGAGGAGGGAGTGCTTTTTAAGACTGATGGGAAATATTGATCATTAAAATGTGGACTTCTCCAGGAGTCAAGAAAAGTACACATTCCAAATGGAGGAAATAACATTAAAAATATGGGGTAGCTAGATGATACAACGTATAGAGCACACTGCTTGTGTAACAGCAAGCACTTGAGCATAGCCAGGATGGCAACTAGCACAGAATCTTTGATCTGCTTTTCTAAAAGAAAGGCAGGTTTTAAAGGGGTTAACAATCTTCGTTTAATCAAACAGAAATCATTTACGTAGTTCAGGGGGGAAAGTCAGCACCCTAAACAAACAGAAGTTGCAAGCAGACAAAAAATACAGAGAAAATAACACATTTAAACAGACAGGGCTTCTAGCTGTCTGACCATCACATACATACACAGTTAGCTATCAGAGAGAAAAGCACCAACACCTGCGTTTTCAAAGCTGGGGGCTCAAAGGCTGCCCAGAGTCCTAAGTCTCATCTGGCTAAGTCATACAACTCTTTGTATGAGTGAGCCCCAAAGCAAAACCTTACCTCAGAGGTATATATAGCCTTCTCAAGGGTCAGAAAACATAAAAACCCTCACGACCCAATTCCTAATTAAAAAGTAACAATACACCAGCCTTCCTGAAAAACAAGCCTCCCCTCAGCAAGCTTCTCTTGCGGGCTCTACTCCACCCTTCAGCAAACTCCTCCCTCCACAGGCTCCATGTGATCCTATTCAGCCTATTAGGGGGCAGAGTATAGTTTCATAAATCTGAAGGTCCTCAAATTCCCTTAGGCTTATTAAAGGGCAGGGGAGGTTTTTCAAATTCCCTTAAAATTACAGCTGTCAATCAGAAGACTTATCATCAGTTTAAATCCAATCTCAGACACTTACAAGTTGTGATCCTGGGCAAGTCACTTAATCCTATTTACCTTAGTTTCCATATCTATAGAATGAGTTGGAGAAGCAAATGGCAAAGCATTCCAATATCTTTGCCAAGAACACCCCAAAATGGGCTCATGAATAGTTGGACCGGACTGAAAATGATTGAACAGCAACAAAAAGTATATTCACATTCATGAAACTCCTTCAATATGCTCAAAGATTCTAGGTGAGGATAGACAGACCCAGAATTTTTAACCCTAATTATCATATGAAAGGACAGTAAGTTGAAGGAACTTGATGACAATAAAATGGATGTTTAATATCTGACTTGGGATTGGAGGTCACACACTCTGCCTCCAGTTTTCTGAAGCTATACACACTATATCATTTTCCTTAAGTACATATATAAAATAATAAATATTAGAGAGATATAATGTAAATCATACAAATACATCAATTATGTGAAAAATAATTATATTAGTATGTAGATATTATTATAATTATCAACTTTTATATATGTATATATACATATAATTGCTATATTTCAATACTAAAAAGAGCTCAAACAAGTCAAGTATTTATTTGGCATCTAGGAATTTGTCAGGGACTATGCTAAGATGGTCAACATATAAAGAAAAAAAGGCAACAGTTCCTATCCTGGAAACCTTAGCATTCTAATGGAAGGAAATCATTTGCACCCATATAAGTAAACACACAACATATACCAAGTAGAATGAATGTCAAATATTCGAAATGAAGAAGGAGTCAAATGAATCTGAGTTCTCCAAGGACAGAAATGGGTTTTTATTTTCCTCTACATCTCAATGATCTAGCACACTTCTTGGCCCTGAGAAGGTCCTCAAAATTGTTTGTTACTCAAGCAAATAAATGACAAATATTGGACAATTCATACATGCTTGTTGTCATTCTATTGATTTATTTAATGCCTGAATGAAGTAATGTTTCAAAGTGCTTTGCTAAATTGAAAGTACAGTATGAAGTTTTTGTGCCAGTTATTACTATAAGCCTTTAATTCTTCTGAATTTTTTAAAGGGCTTAATATAGCATCCCAAATCTAAAAAGCAGTATGATAATATTCTTCTCTGACTGATAAATTGGTTTCTTATACTTTAGATAAGTGGTTAACAAGCAGGATCTTGCTCCATGGCTTTCTTCTGCAACATGAGAGAATGCCCCAAGATACACACATAGCCTATCGGCCACTGCAGAGGAAACCATCATCATTTTCTGCAACAAATTGCCTAATTCATCCATATAGAGCTGGGCACTGGGGGAAAAAAAGCAAGCACTGTCAACATTAAGAGCAGAATCTGATAGACTAAACATGGACTGCCAATTATCCTAAAGAAAGCAAAGCGCCAGCTCCTGTATATTCTGACAATGAGAATGCAGGACACTGCTTTAGGAAGCCTCCCATTTATCAAATGTTTCCAGGGCCAGGCACCATTCTTGCAAACTAGTTATTTTTTGTCAGTCTCAAAGGAAAATCACCCAGGCCACATGTTTGCTTTATTCCAGAATGAAAAATAAATAGGAAGTGAATGATCTAGGTTGGTAGCAAACTATTGTTGTAGTAGAAAACAATTGCCCCAAAACTTGTATTTTTTGAGTCATGTTGGTCATGTTTTTCTTTTGATTATCTATCTATCTATCTATCTATCTATCTATCTATCTATCTATCTATCTATCTATCTATCTACCTGTCTATCTATCCTTCTGTTTGTCTATCTATTCATTCATCTAGCTACCCATTCATCTATTTATTTCTTCCTTCTTCCCTTCCTTCCTTCCTTTGTCTTTCTTTCTCTTTCTTTCTTTCATCTATGTATCTATTTGTGTATCCATTCATCCATTCTTATCTATCTACTTATCTGTCTATCTTTTTATTTATTTCTCTCTCTCGATCAATTTATCTATCTATTCATCAACCTCTCTATCCATCCATTTATTCCCATGTATCTATATATCTATCTATGTATCTCTCTATGTACCTAGGTATGTACCTATGTATGTATGATTTATGTAAGTATGTATGTATGTATGCATGTATGTGTGTATATATGAATGTATCTATCTACCTATCTATTCATTTTCTCATTTAGGGCTGGTTTATGTCAAAATCCCAAATATTATTAAGAGATTGAAACAAACTCAGTAAAGTAATTGCAATGTAGACATTGAAATAGGCATCACATGGCAGCATAAAGATAACATTGGATTTATGATTACGTTTCCTAAATTCAATTCCCATTTTGCTACTTGTGTTGTGTGTGGTCTTATGGGAATTGGTTACTTTCTGAGGGTCTTATTTTTCTCATTTGTAAAGTAGTGGAAATGAGCTAAAAACCTTCTGTCTAGCACTAAAACCTCTAAAACCTGTGAATTTGATTTAAATTAATTCAACAAATATCCCTGAGGGATCATCTATTTTGCAAGATATTATACCAACTATACTAAATCCTACAGAGAGAAAGACAAACAAACAAAAAAACCTTGCCTTTGCTGAGTTTTTATTTTACTAACAATATTGATGGGGAGGTGAGGTACTGGGATAGAAGTTTAGCATGTAGAAAAATATGCAATTAACAAGTATTTAAAATGTAAATTAAAAAGTAATTTTGAGGGTGAAAGAACACCAAAGAGATGATTCACAAAATTCTTCAGCAGGTAGTTACAGGAATCATCCTCTGAAATGTTTCCACATCCCCTCTTATAGAGCCATTTTAAAAATTGGTACCAAGACTTTTTAGTTTTGCTCCCTAGGGACCTAATCATCTCTGAATTCTAGGGATAAATTTGTGTGACTATATTTGGAGCACTTTAGCTTTTGAGGTTCCACTAAAATGAATCCTATTAACAGCTACCTGGCCAGTCAATCTGATGAGGTATGAGCTCTGGGAGCTCCCTTGTGCTCTACTTGAGTCCTAGAGGTACAGGCTCTGGGAATCTCCCTTGAACACTGATTAAATGTTCTCTTTTGATGAGGCATTTGCATGAGGCAATAAGCCTTACATTGAGGCTGGACTCAGCCCTCTAGCCTAGTTACTAACTACTAACTCTAGCCTACTTACTAGCCTAGCCCTCCATTGTTCATCTACTTCACACCCTTGAGCCTATCAAAATATCAATACACCCTTGAACTGGCCTAGCTCACCTTTGCTGTAGCCTCCAGATACTTCCCACCCTTTATCACTCATTCACCTCATTAACTCCTCCTGAAGACCCTGCCCAAACACCTCCCAAAGACCACTTCTAGATTACTCCCACAACCTTCTGTATATAATATCCCATCCTGTCTTCATGTTTGTGAGAGTGCCATAAAATAGTGAGAGTGCCATAGAATAGTGAGAGTGCCATAGAATGCCATGTGGGTGAGAGAGCAATAGAATAGTGAGTGGGCCATAGAATAGTGAGAGCACCTTAGAATGACCTAACACAGACTTACTCTGTGTCTAATACAAGGGGACTTCTAATAAACTTTACTTTTCTTTGGCTGAGAAGAGTCGAATTCATTCCACAGGCCAAGGCATGTTGGTATTTTGGGGTTTCCAGAGCAACCCTAACCCTCTTTATGGATAACCCTCAAATCCAATCAGCTTGGAGCATATATATGTGTGTTCTCAAATGGCTTAAATGAAAATAACAATGTTTCCAGAATATTCCTTAACCCCAAATTGGGCATACTTTGCCACAATTTTGCATAATAAATATGGAAGGAGTGAGCACAACTTTAAGAATAAAGATACTGAGGAAAACTTGAAGGACTACCTTAGTCTCCTGGTTAGGTCACTGGAATTACTTTCCTCCATTAAGAGAAACTCATTGAATTTCTCCTGAGGCATAGGTTTCTTCTGGACTTACCCAATGGATACTGGTACAGTCTGGAACTGAAGAGGTAACCCATAAAGAGGGTTAGGTTTGCTCTGGAGACCCCAAAATATCAACACACCAGGTCCTGCTGAATGAATTCTGCTCAAGTCTTTTCTGAGCCAAAGAAAAGTAAAGTTTATTAAAAGTTTGTTTGCATTAGACACAGAGTAAGTCTGTGCTAGGTCATTCTATGGCACTCTCACACCACATGGAGGGAAGATGGGATCTTATATACAGAAGGTTGTGGAAGGAATCTAGTGGCATTCTAGAGGAGGAGTTTGGGGAGGGTCTGCAGGAGAAGTCAATGAGAGATTAAGGGTGGGAAGTTGCTGGAGGCTACCTGGAGTCTACAGACAATGGTGGGCTAGGCCAATTGAAGGGTGGATTGCAATTTTGATAGGCCCAAGGGTGGGAAGTAGATGGACAGTGGAGGACTAGGCTAGTAACAGTGTGCTGGGGCAGGCCACAATGCAATGCTTATGGCCTCATGCAAATGCCTCATCAAATGGGATAAAATTTATAAGAGTTCAAGGGGGGTTCCCAGAGCCTGTACCTCAAGAACTCAAGGAGAGCTCAAGGGGGCTTGCAGAGCCCATCCGTAATCAGAACCACTCCACTCCACAAGGAAGAATTTCATTCCCTGAAGTTGCCTTTTCTAGGATACTTTCCACTTTCTTGAAGTGGATACTCCAAACTATAGATTACTTACAATTATAAGAATATTGGTTCACAGTTGACTGACTTCAACAATAAACTCTTTCTTTCTCTCTTCTCTCTGTCTCTTTCTCTATCTCTCTCTGTCACTCTCTCTGTCTCTCTCTGTCATCCAGGCAGATGTTTGATGTTTGATTCTTGATTCATCCAATAACAAGAAGGTTTTTTTTATTTTTTTTTGTGGTGCTATCTGATTTTATGCAATAGTTAAGTTATAATAATCCTCTCAAATTGATAAAGGGCAGATAGATGGCCCAGTGGATATATTTCTAGTCAGAAAGACCAGTTCAAATCCCAATTCACACAGTTACTAGCTGGGTAACTCTGGTCAATTAACAATCTCCATCACCCTCAGTTTTTTCATCTTTAAAATTAGGAAGACAATAGTATCTCTTACAATTTTTTTGGAGGTAAACATATAGATAATATTTGTAAAATGATTTGCAAAGCTCAAAGTATTTTATAAATACTACTAAGTCATAATCATTAGATTTTGATTGATACAATTGGTATATCTAGGCATTATGTAATTAATTGGGATAAGGGTGAGATGCCACCCTTAGAGAACAAAGAAAGAGATTACAGAGGAGAAGGAGATGAAGTACATTTCTCTAAAATCAGGAGTATATTTAATAGCTGTGTGACCCTGGACAATTCACTGTCCATCTTTGACCCTCAGTTTTCTTACCAAAAGATGACAATAATTTGTTGCTGTTTTGTCATTTCAGTTATCTCTGATTTTCTGCCCCCATTTGGTTTTTTCCTGGCAAAGATGTTTGGAGTGGTTTGCCATTTCCTTCTCCATCTCATTTTACAGATGAAGAACTGAGGCAGTGTTTAGTTGCTTGACCAGGGTTACATGACTAGTAAGCATCAGATTTGAACTCAGGAATATGTCTTCTTTATTTCAAGCTCAGGGATCTATCCATTTCTCCATCTACCATATGCTATTGTAAATTATTATAGTCATTATTATCATGTTTATTCAGCAACATTTCCAAAGAGTTTACAAAATAATACTCAGGGAATAAAATAGTTCATATCTAGTTTTAGTGACAAATTGTTTCGTGATTTACAAATGGTTTTATATGTTAATTCACTTAATCCTTGAAACAGCCTCTTGAGGGAGGTACTCTCTTTGTCCATGTTTTATAGCTGATGGGACTAAGGCTGAAACAATTGAAAGGGATTGTCTCTGATTCCATACCCTGATATAAGAGAGGCAGGATTTGAACCCTGATCTTTCAGGCTCCCTTTAAGGCAGGCTTTCTACCCATTTAATCAGGATTTGTGTGTTCTCTCTGTCTGCTCTATGTTACCTAGATATGTGGCAACCACAAGCTGCCTTTGGGAACCATCTCTGTAAATTGTCAAGGCTGAAAAATACCCTCTAGGGGCTAGGTGACTGTCAGCTCTGAACTTAGCCAGGCTGGTTTTCAGATGAAAGTTATTTCATTGATGGCTTGCTTTTTTACTCCTCTCACAGTTAGTGACAGAGATGTAACTAGGAATGTATCTTGCTTGCACTGTTTCCATGCACTTTGATAATAGAGAATAGCCTATTTTTTACACTTCTTTTAAATTATTTAACAGCTAATAACAGCTAACATATACACATATACATATGCATATATATGCATGCATATATGTTTATGTATGTATATATGCATGTATACACCAGGCACTGTGCTAATCGCTTTATAATTATTATCTAATTTGATCTACACAATAACCCTTGGAGAAAGATGAAATTGTTATTCCCATTTTATTTATTTGTTTGTTTATTCCTGTTATTTCCAGATGAACTGAGAGAAAAATCAAATGCTTACCCAAGGTGACATAGCAAGTATCTGAACCTGGATTTGAACTCAGGTCTTCCTGATTGAGACCCAGTGTTATAACCACCTCATTGCCTAAATGCATTCTAGCTTCTGTCTGCTGTTGTGGGAAGAGTGTTGGACTGGGCATCAAAGAACAAGGATCCTATTCTGCCTCTGACCCTTATTGACTCACTGATCATGGAAAAGCCATTTCTTCTTCACTGACCCTGATGGAAAAGAATGGTACTATTATATTTCCTGTTTTACTAGTTAATAGCAGATTTGAACCAGCGTACTCTTGTTCAGCATCTGCTGAAAGATCAAGATTCTGGTAAATGGTTTTTCACCATTCAAGTAAATTTCAAGATGTCTACTAATAGAATATAGCCATCTTGAAGGCAGTCATTATTGACATTTTTGTTTTTATATGAAGATACCCAGGATAGTGACTTGCACATAAGTAGTAGGGGAAAACACTTGTTGGATTTGACTAAATTCTGAATCAAAAGATTGAAGTGAAGAGAATATCTATTATTAGCCAATGTAACTTTTAATGGATAGTATTTACCTATAATGTTAAGGTTTGCAAATATATATGTGTGTATTATACATACATATGTGTATATATATACATATGTGTATAATATATTATATATTTTATCTATCTAACTATCTAGAGAGAGAGCCCTATTTCTATTTCAGATAAAGAAGCTTAAATAGACATTAAAAGATTTTCCCAAGGACATAAAGTTAGTAAGTGTCTGAGGTAAGATTGAGCTCAAGTCTTCTTGACCTGCTCATGCCGCATTGAACTCCCAGTCTCCCAGTCTCTTGACCTCAACGTCTTTCTCAACTTCTCTTGCTGTCTCAGTCAAACCTTCCCATCCAAACTGTTGCCAAGATTTGTCAATTTCTCTATCTCTTATAATTTCACCCTTCTTTCCTTTGACATTGCCATAATCCTAGCACAGATCTTCATCATCTCACTCTTGGGCTATTCCAATGGCCTTCTGATTGATCTTCCCACTTAAAATTTCCCCTGACTCCAGTCTATCCTTCATTCAGCTGCCAAGGTAGCTTTCCTAAAGTATAGATCTGAATATATCACTTCTCCAGGATATATATATGACCACTCAAACACATGTGCATGTGCATGCACACACACACACACACACACACACTCCAACGACCCTATAAAACTCCGTTAGGTATTCAAAGCCTCTCATAATCTGATTGAACTTTTCATCTATCTTTCCATTATTCTTCCATTCACATATGCTTCTAACCCATGCCATTGACCTCCTTGCTTTTCCTCAAATAAGACATTCTGTTTCATGATCCTGGACATTTTCACTGTTTCCTATGTGTAGTAACCTCTTGTTGCTCAGCTCTGCTCCTGACTTCCTTCATGTCTCTGATGAAACACTACTTTCTACAAGGACCTTTTCCCTATCCCTCAATTCCCAGGCCTTCCCTCTGGTGAATATTTCCAATTTATTTCTTGTAGACCTTTTTTGCTTTGTTGGTTTGCATGTAGTCTCCTTCATTAGATTCTGAGTCTCTGGAAGAAAGGGCTGTTTTTAAAGTATTTATATTATTTTATTTTCCCCTTATATCTGAAGTGCTTAACATAGTGCCTGTCATATGGTAGGCTTTTAATCTTTTAATAGGCATTTACTAACTGACTGAATACAAGTCCAACATTCTCTACCAGCACACTGACTTAACTGCTAACAAAGGAAGTAGCCAAGGATTATTATTATTTTTTGGTACTGGGGTACTGAATAAGTGTGTCCCTGCTTTTCCTAACATTCCTCCTATCCAGATGAAATCCTGCCAAATATGCATTGGTACGCAGTGAGTGAAGGCAAGAAGTACAGAACTCAGATCAATTAGTGGATCAGATTAGGAGGTCTCAACCATTTGCGTGGGAAATTCAGTAATCACTTTCCTTCCATGGAACAGAGAACCATGCCAGAGTGATAAGCATCCTGGTTGACTACAGAGTGAAAAGCCTTGGTCTCCAATCCCCACTTTTCCATTTCTTTATAGTACTAGCTATGGGAATATGGAGGAATCTCTGAGTTCCAGTGTGCTTATCTGTAAAGAAGCATTTGGCAGTCTTTATTGTCTATCTTCTTGGCCTCTGCAAAGAACATGTGGCTCTGCCTTTTCACTGGACCTTGGTTAGCTAGAGAGGAAGCAGAGATGGATTTGAAGGGTAATGAGGGGACTTGATTTCAAACCTCAGGAGAGTCACTTAAAGAACCTGAGGAAGTTTGGTCTAGGGAAGAAAAAACTGTCAGGGGATGGGGGAGATAGTCATGTATTTCAAGGACTGCTGAGTATAAAAAGGATTATACACAGAAGGCCAAACTAGGAAGCTGGGAAGGAGAAAATTGACACTGGATGTCTGGAGGAATACAAAGCAAAACAACAAACACAAATCTTTCTAATAATCAGCTATTTGAAAGTGGAATGAGTGTCTGAGTGGGGGTGCTCTCCACCTCCCCTTCACCCTCCAATTGGAGATAGTGATAGAGAAAGGACATTCTTGTTCTTATACAGATGCATTGCCAAATGACTTCTATTATCCATCCCATTTCTGAATTTCTATGATTACCTAAAATTCTGAGCTCTTAATGGTATATTTGTTCTCTCTTTAGCCTAATTCATATCATGGAATCCATTGAAATCAAAGAACATGGGAAACTTAATTGGAATCTGTGGCCATTTAGTTTTGACTCTGATATAGGATTTCAATAAATGCTTAGCTGTTCATTTAATTTTCAGTTTATCTGTATTGACTGATAGGCCACAAGTTGGAGTCGTGTGTGTGTGTGTGTTTGTGTGTGCACGACTTTTCCCTCCTGCAGAAACACTCATCTCTATCTTGCTACACATCATTGCTTAAACACACACTTCTATAAATTCTTGCTTTATATATGTATTATAATTCGTTGGGAGAGCAATATGACTGGTCAGATCCACTTAGAGAAATAGGCAGCAATGCTTCTTCTGGTGAAGTAGTATTAGAGAAACCAGCAACTTGTAAGATTATTCATCCGAACACAGCTATGGCAGCAGCAAAACCAATAACGACAAATGCTTTACATATCTTAATTCAGTTGTTTCATAAGACAGTATATTAAATTGAGCAGATAACATTATAATTATTTTACATAAAAGGAAACTGAGGCTTAGAGAGGTAAAAGGACTACACACATAAATATACACATATGTATGCATGTGTGTGTGTGAGTGTGTGTGTGTGTGAGATTTGACCTAAACACCCCTTACATGTGTGACTATGAGCAACTCACTTAAACTCTGTTTGCCTTAATCCACTGGAGAAGGAAATAGCAAACAACTCCAATAATTCACCAAGAAAACCCCATATGAGATCAGAAACAGGTGTACATGACTGAACAACTAAACAAAATGTGTATGTGTGTATGTATATGTATACATATGTGTATATGTTTATGCATATGTATGTGTGTATACATACATATGCTTATACACATACATATATTTGGGATATCTACAGAGATGTGTGTGTATGTGTGTATGTATATGTATACATATGTGTATATGTTTATGCATATGTATGTGCATATATATGTGTGTATACATACATATGCTTATACATATACATATATTTGGGGTATCTACAGAGATGTGTGTGTGTGTGTGTGTGTGTGTGTGTGTGTGTATGATGGGCAGTAGCTTTTTTCCCTTTATTTTTAATACCCAGTGTTTAGCCTATAGTTACAACTAATCAATTTCTTTTTCGTGATAATTATTATAGGCCACTCTTTGGCCAAAATTATATAGTGGAGTCTTACACTATAGCCTAGATCATACATTTTTTGAATGAAAGGAAATCCAATTCTGAAATCTGTCCTTGTTCTCATATCTCTGACAAAATCATCCTAATCTGTGCCTAGAACCATGCTAAAGCTTTGAGGAACCATGGATTTAAAAGAAAAGTATAATATCAATCTACCGCATTTTACTTGCTGACATGTGTGCATGTGTATGTGTGTGAGACAGAGAGAGACACAGAGAGAGAGAGAGAGAGACAGAGACCAAGAGTAAGAAACAAGAGACAGAGCAGAGACAGAGAAACAGTGAGATATAGAGAAAAAGAGATATCTAGAACATAACAGAGAGAAAGGTAGAAAGTAACAGGGAGAGACAGAGACAGTGAAATACAGAAAGTCTGAGAAAGATAGTGTAATGGAAATGCAAATTTAAAGATCTTCCCTGCCCCTAGCTTAAGTGCACCTGGAGCCTGTGTTGGGAAGCTTGTTTTTCAGGAAAGCCCACACCTTGATACTTTGTGATTGGGCAGTGGGTCCAGAAGGTTGTTACATTCTCTGAGCCAGGAGAAGGCTATATAAACTCTGATGAGAGGCTTTGCTTTGGGGCTCACTTTGAGAAGTGTTGTGTGATTTGACCAGATGAGACTCTGGGCAGCCTTTGGGAGCCCCCCGGCTTTAAGAACCCAGATGTTGATGCTTCCCTCTCTGGTAACTGTGATTTGGTATTGATGTATGTAATGTTGGGACAGTTTGGAAGCCTGTCTGTAAGTGCTGTAACTCTGAAGTTTGGGGTGCTGACCTTTTTCCCCTGAACTAGGTAAATGGTATATGTTTGTATTATTAAAGTGTGCTTGTTAACTGATTTTGAGTTGCTTTCCTTTTGAAAAGCAGATCTAAGAACCTGTGTTGGCAGTCACCCTCGGGATATTGGGGTGCTTGCTGCTACAGATAGGCCTAGAGAAAGAGAGATACAGAGGCACAGAGATCATTTTTTTTACTGACATGTCAGTGAAACAAGTTGTGTCTCCAGGCAGGAGAGACTGTGCAATATGAGAAGATAGGGATTTAATTTCATATTTTATAAAGAATAATTTCAATCCAGATATTGTTTTCCATCAGTACATGAAATTAAAGGAGCTATGAGGTGTGGGGGCATTTTTTTCTTGCTATGTTATTCAGTTCTCCACATGCTTAGAGAAACCCCTTCCCAGGAATCAACCAGGATCTGACTAGAAAATAGATATCTCCAGGTGGGAGGGAGAGTTATAAAGCTGTAGTTGTATGGCAATACCACAGTATTGGGCAAATAAGAGGAACCAAGATGCCTTCTATTCTTGCTGTATGTTGAAGTGAACTCCTGTCTCCCTTACCAACAAATCGTCACAGATACACAGTTAAAGATATAGATGCTGTACTGGCTTGTTCATTCAAGCTGTGCGAGGTCAGGTACCATCCACAGATCCTAGCACAGGCTCTGCCATACTGAAGGCATTTAACAGGTGCTTACTGATTGATGACAGTCAAAGTTCTATGTTAACAATATTGAAACCCCCAATATATTTAGTATAAATACCACAGCATAATCAGAACTAATCTGTGGAAGATACCTCAACCTGTACCCAAACAGCATGACCAAAAATGAGTAGTTCAGCCTTAACATAAAGACCTCCAGTGACCAGTAAGCCACATACTTCTTGACTCACCCCATCCTACCTTTTGACTAACTCTCATTGTTGTGGAGTTATGCTGTTTTTGCTGGTGTTTTGTTGTTGGCTTTTGTGGGGTTTTTTTATACCTGACTGTAGGACTTTATGCATTTCTATTTAGTTTAATCTTCTTGGATTCAATCCAGGTATAAGTCACTCAGTGCATGTATGACCTTGAGTAAGTCTCTTAACCTTGATAGGATTAATTCTTCCTCTTTAAAATGAGGGAAGGGAATAGATCAGACTGTTTCTTTGGTCTCTCTGGCTCCTATGAGTCTCAAGAATATGAAATATTCTTCATATTTAGCTTCTCACATACTGCTGAGGACACCTTTTTCATCTTTATCCCAGGGTCCAGCTTGAACTCAGCTCTGACTCTAAGATAACTTGGTATTCTCTATATTGCATGAACTAATAGGAAGTACCAACATCAATTAAATGATTGATCCACTGATGGATATTTGAAGAAACAAGCATTGGGGAATTTAAGTGACTTCTGAAGTGCATGAGAATACAGTCTATAGCATCCCAAAGTAGGTGGTACTGCTCCCTGGGGGGTGATGGTACCATCTAAAGGGGCAGAAGCAGCATCAGGTACAATTGGGGAGAATTGAATAAAAATAAGAGGATTGTGAAAGGATAAGGAAAGAATAGAAAAAAAGAAAATTTTGGAAAACTGTTTGTACCTATTTCATCTGTCATGAAAGAGAGTTAAAACCAGAGTGATTACATTATTTTTCAAATAAACACACAAAATGCAAATTATAATGGGTCATTGGTCAAGGTTGCTGACAGATTTTAAAAAGCAAGTGTTGGCAGGTGAGCATGATGTACATTGTCAGGAAGTCCAGCACACCTCAGCAGGAATATGTGTGTGTAATAACTTGTTTACAATAAAATATTATATGGTTACATGGTACAACATTGCATCATCAAAATTTTAATGTAGGGAAAAACTACAAATTTAGTAAAAACTATATTAAAATTTAAAATAAAATAAAATATTAAGTTTTAGATGCATCATTTAAAATATGTTTTTGAAACGATGCAAAATTTAAAAAAAGGTGAAGGGTTAAAGAAAATGGATTTTCAGGGAGGTACTGACTTTTTGATTGTGTTTTTGGAAAAGGGGAGAGTAGGTGAAATGAATTTGGGAACCTCTACAGCACAATAATATTCATATTATTCTCCAATAAAACTTGGTAAGATAGGCTGAGACAAATGTAATTCATAGCTTGATGTTCATGATTTTTCCTTATTTTCTTTCTCATCGTCAGCAGATTTTTGCTTTGTCTTTTAAAAAAAAATTCTGATTCATTGTGGAGAGGATCACCTTGTATTAGCCACTGTTTGTCACATGATAATGATTGCTTCCCTGTTTTGTTCTCAATAGGTGGATAATTGTCAATTAATCTGGGGCCAAATGATCATTAAGGTGTAAAATGGGCAAAACATCATGATAAATGTATACTATTCTTTTCTGCTTTTTTTTGAGGGGGGAAGGTAGGGCGATTGGGGTTAAGTGACTTTCCCAAGATCACATGTCAAGTGTCTGAAGCTAGATTTGAACTTTGGTCCTCCTGAATCCAGGGCCAGTGCTTTATTCACTATGCCACCTAGCTGCTCCAATATTATTCTTTTCTATTCCTTTTTTGGTATGTGATTAAAAGAGTTTAAAAATAAGCACAACATCTCTTTTTTTAATTTAGTGTCCAATATTTCCCCCAGTTAAATTTGAAAAAAAAATTTTACATTTGTTTTAAAAACTCTGAGTTCAAATTCTCTCCCTCTGTGCCTTAACCCCTCCTCCTGCATCAAGAAGAAAATCAATTCCATATAGGTTATATATGGGTAGTCATGCAAAAAATATCCATAATAGTAATATAGTGAAAGAAAACATGAAGAAAAAAAATTCAAGAAAATAGAGTGGGAAAAATTGCTTCAATCTGTATTTATTTACCAATAGTTCTTTCTCTGTGCATGAATAGCATTTTTCATCCTAAGTCCTTCAGAGTTGTCATGAATCATTGTATCACTTAGAATAGATAAGTCATTTACAGTTGATCATCTTAACAATTTTGCTGTTGCTTTGTGCCTTAGCACATTTCATTTTTAATCAACCCATCTAATTCCTCTCAGGTCTTTCTGAGAGCATCCTGCTCATCATTTATTATAGTACAATAGTGTTCCATCACAATTACGTAAAACAACTTCTTCAGTCATTCCCCAATTGATATGCATCTCCTCAATTTTGAATATGTTACCCCTTGAAAATAAAATTTCTAAATATTTTTGTACATATATAGGTTTTTTTTTAAATATCTTTTGGAATAAAAACCCAATAGTGGTATTTTTATGTTAAAGAGTATGCATAGTTTCATGTCTTTTGGGCATAGTTCCAAATTGCTCTATAGAATTGTTTAACCTATCCATAACTCCAAGAATAGTACATTAACATGCCATTCTTTTACCACATCCCCTGCAACATTTCTAATTTATCTTTTCTTGTCTTACTAGTCAATCTAATAGGTATGAGGTAGTATCTCAGAATTGTTTTAAATCGCATTTATCCAATCAATAATGAGTTAGAATATTTTTTCACATGACTATAGGTAGCTTTAATTACTTCAACTGAAAACTGATTATATCTTTTGATCATGTATTAATCGTGGAATGGCTCTTATTTTTATAAATTTGACACAGTTCTCTATATATTAGAGAAGTGAAATCTTTATCACAGAAACTTGTTTCAATGTATTTTTTTTATTACCATTACTAAATATATTTTCCTCCATCCTATTCCCCTACCTACCCTAATACTGAAAAAGGTCTCATGTGTTACAGCTATTATCTTTCCATCTCTCTCTCTCTTCTCTCTCTCTCGCTCTCACTCTCTCTCTCTCTCTCTCTCTCTCTCTCTCTCTCTCTCTCTCTCGCTTTCTCTCTCTTTCTCTCTCTCTTTATGCTTCTCTTGAGTCATGCATTTGAAAGTGAAATTTTCTATTTGGTCCAAGTTTTTTTTTTTTTTCCTCAAGAAAACTTTAAATTCTTCTACCTTATTGAATATCAATTATTTCCTTGCATTGATAACACTCAGCTTTGCTAGGCAGGTAATTCTTTGTTTCAAACTTAGCTTCTTTAAGTACTGGGATATTGTATTCCATGTCCTCTGATCCCTTTATGTAGAAGTGGCTAAATCTTGTGTTATCCAGAATTTATTTCCACAGTACTTGAATTCTTTCTTTTTGTCTGTTTCCAGTATTTTCTCTTTGACCTGGGAACTGTAGAGTTTGGCTGTTTTCATTTTTGCATCTCTTTGAGGAAGAGATCAATGTAGTCTTTAAATTTTTATTTTTACCCTGTGGTTCTAGAGTATCAGGGAAGTTTTTCTTGATACTTTCTTTATTTTTCCCCAGAATCTACTTATTTATTTTTAGTTTTCAACATTCATTTCCACATAATTTTGAGTTATAAATTTTCTCCCCATCTCTCCCTACCCCCTCCCCAAGATGGCAAGCATACTGATTACCCTTTCTTCTATTCTAGCCTCCCTTATATCAGCCTGGCCTTCCCCCCTTTACCCTTTATTGGAGGGCAAGAAGGATTTCTATACCACATTGAATTGTGTATCTTATTGTTAGTTGCATGTTACAACAATTTTTAACATGTTTTTAAAGTTTGAGTTACAGATTCTCTCCCTTCTATCCTCACTCATCCCCACTGGGAATACAAGGAATTCAATACAAGTTATATATGTGTAGTTATACAAAACATTTCCATAGCAGTCATATTGTGAAAGACTAATTATATTTCCCTCCATCCTGTAGTGCCCCCCATTTGTTACATTTTCTCTTTTGACCCTGTTGCTTTTAAAAAGTGATTGCTTCTGACTACCCCCTTACCCAATATGCCCCCCATTCTATCATCCCCTCTCTTATCCCTTTCCCCCATACTTGCCTGTAGGGTAAGATACACAATAGAGTGTGTAGTTATTCCTGCCTTAAGGCAAATCAAATGAGAGTAAGGTTAACTCACTCTCTTTAAACTCCATGCTCTTCCACTCCATTGTGATAACTTTTATGTGAAATAATGTGCCATATTCTATCTCCTTCCTCTTGTTTCTCCAAATATATTCCTCCCTCACTGTTAATTTTAATTTTAAGATATCATTCCTTCACATACATCTCACCCTGTGCCTTCTATGTATAAACACAAACATACAAATATATATATATACATATGTTCATATGTAATATATGCATATATTTTATATAAATGTATACATACACATAAAACATGAATATATAATACACCCACCTGTACAAACATGACCATATAAATGCATACACATATACACACATGCATGCATATATACCTATACATATATGCACATACACAGATATATTCCCTTCAAATAATCTCATACTGAGAAAAAGTCTCATGAGTTATAAATATTATCTCTCCATGTAAGACTGTAAACAGTTTAACTTCTATATTTTTCTTATCATCTCTCTTCCCTGTTTACCTTTTCATGCTTCTTTTGATTCCTGTATTTGAAAGTCAAATTTTCTTTTCATTTCTGGTCTTTTCATCAAGAATGCTTGAAAGCCTTCTCTTTCATTGAATATCCATATTTTCCCTTGAAGTGTTATACTAAGTTTTGCTGGGTAGGTGATTCTTGCTTTTAATCCACATTCCTTTGACTTCCAGAATATCATATATCAAGCCCTTCAATTTCTTAATGTAGAAGCTGCTAGACATTGTGTTATTCTGATTGTGTTTCTCCAATATTGAAATTGTTTCTTCCTGACTACTTTTCATATTTTGCCCTTGAACTTTCCCTGGTAACTTTGAAATTTGGCTATAATATTCATAGAAATTTTGTTTTGGGGATTTTTTTCAAGAGGTGATTGGTGAATTTTTTCAATTTCTATTTTGCCCTCTGGTTCCAGAATATCAGAACAATTTTCCTTGAGAATTTATTGAATTGTGTTGTCCAGGCTCTTTTTTGATCATGGTTTTCAGGTGGTACAATAATTTTTAAATTATCTCTCCTCGTTCTGTTTTCCAGATCAGTGGTTTTTTCCAATGATATATTACGCATTTCTTTACATTTTTAAAATCTGTTTATATCTTTTTTAATGTCTTGATTTCTCATATAGTCATTGGCTTCCATTTGCTGCAATCTAATTTTGAAGGAATTATTTTCTTCAGTGAGTGTTTGAATTTCCTTTTCAATCTGGCAAATTCAGCTTTTTAAGACATTATTCTCCTAATTGGTTTTTTGGACTTCTTTTTCCATTTGAATTGGTCTATTTTTGAAAGTGTTATTTTCTTCAGTATTTTGGAGGGGTCTCCTTTAGCAAGCTATAGACTTGTTTGTTTGTTTGTTTGTTTGTTTTTTCATGATTTTCTAGCATCACTCATTTCTTTTCCCATTTTTTCTTCTACTTCTCTTACTTCATTTTCAAAATCCTTCTTGAGTTCCTCCATGGTTTGGAACCAATTCATATTTTTATTGAAGGTTTTTGATGCAGGACTTTTGACTTTGATGTCTTCTTCTGGTTCTTTGTTTTATTTTCTTTGTAGCCAAAGAATGTTTCTAAAGTATGATATCTCTTATAGTATGTGCTGTTCTTGCCAGCCAAATACTTGACTATTGAGCTCTTTGCCATGGTAGAACTCTGCTTCCAGATTGAAGGGTGCTGAGCCCCAAATTTCTGGAGTTTTATGCAATTGTTGTCAAAGTCACTTCTAGGCATCTTCCTTGGACCTATGAAGGGAATTCTCTCTACCCAGCCTCAACAAGTTCTACCATGACAGCTCTCCTCCTCACTAAGCAGGGCAAAGCAAGGAATCCTGCCTCAGCATCAGCAAAGAGATTCCTACAATTTCACTCCACTCAGCTCCTTGGTCCCCCCACTATATATAGGTCTGCTTCCCTGGAACCAGCCACACTGCTGTCATAGCTGCTGTCAACTCCACTCTCCCTGGGGCAGGGACTAGACCAAGTTTTTCTCTCACCCAGGTCCAACTGAGTTTGCCCACTGACTTTTACTTTCTTTTCAGTGTTTATGGGTTGATAAGTCTGGAAACCACCATAGCTACCAGTGATTAAGTCCCCTGAGGTCTGCTATGGCCAGTCTGTGCCATCTGGTCTATGATGGGACTGTGCTCTGCTCCCAGTCCTATGGGATATATCCTTCCTTTCAGCTTGCCAACTTGACATCATCTGGACATGTATTTCCCTCTGCCTCTTTTTGGTTTTGTAGTGCTAAAATTTGCTTAGAGTCATTTTTTTTTACAAGTTTTGGAGTAATTGGAGAAAACCTCAATTTAGTTCCTGCTTTTACTGTGCCTCTACATACTTGATAGATGACATCTAAGTCAATTTTTTATCATGCAATTCAGGTATTACAATCATTTTTATATTATCTCTCCCAGATCTATTTTATTTCATTATTTTAATGCAATATTTCACATTTTATTTTAATAGCTTCATTCTTTTTGTTTTGTTTTATACTTTCTTGATTTCATTTTTACTTTCTTCATTTCATATACTTTCTTTGAGTCATTAGCTTCCATTTTCTCCATTTTAATTTTAAAGAAAATATTTTCTTCAGTGATTTTTGGACCACCCTTTTCATTTGTTTAATTCTTCTTTTTAAGGGATTCTTCTCTTTGTTGGCTTTTTGGACCCATTTTGCCATTTAAGGTAGTCTATCTTTAAGGTATTAATTTCTTCATTACTTTTGGGGTCTCCTTTAGCAAGCTGTTGAATCATTTTCATTATTTTCTTGTATCACTCTCACTTCTTTTCCGAATTTTTCCTCTATTTCTCATGCTTGGTTTTCAAAATCCTTTTTTGTGAGCTCTTGTATTTCCTCAGACAAATTCATATTTTTCTTGGAGTCTTTAGATGTAGGAATTTTGACTTTTGTTTTCTTCTTTTCAGTATATGTTTTGATCTTCCTTGTCACCAAAGTAAATTTCTATTGTCTGAGATATTTTTTCCTATTGTTTGCTCATTTTCCAGCTTACTTTTTAACTCCTTTTCAATATAGGGTTCTGCTTCCAGTGTGGAAGACATAGTGTCCCAAGCTTCAATGTTTCTGTGTGGTTTATTTCAAAGATACTTGCAGAGACCTGTAAATTTTTGTTACTTTTTTTTTTAAACAAATACTTTATTAACTTCTGTTTTACATCATTCATTTCCGCCAGATTTTGAGTTACAATCATTTTCCCCCCATTATTCCCCTACCCAGCCTCCCAGAATAGCAGTCCCACAAGATATCGCTTCCTCCAATCTGCTCTCTCCCATACCTTCTCCCATACCCCCATCGACTTTTCCATTAGAGGAAGGTGAATCTTTGTATCCCAATGCCTGCACATCTTATCTCCTACTACAAGCAAAAGAGTATTAATAATAGTATTTATATATATTTGAAACATTTAATGTTATGACCTCAAATTTCAGATCCATTTCCTTCCTCCCTTGTCACCCATTCCCTCTTGGGAGATAAGTAATTCAGTATATGTTGTACATGTCTAGCTATGCAAAACATTATCATAGTAGATATATTGTACAAGGCTGCTTATAATTCCCTCCCACTCATCCCACCCCCCACCTGGTCCATTCCCTACATGATCCTGTCCCTCTTCTATAGTGGGTACTTCCAACCTCCCCTCACCCCCAAGGATGCCCTCCCATCCATCATCCCTCCTCTCATCCCCCTTCCCCCTATCCTGCTGCAGGTTGAGATATCCCATTTAGTATGTATGTCATTTTCTCCCTGAACCAAATTCAATGAGAATGTGGTTTTGCCTTTTTAGCCTTCCTTATTCTCCCCCTCCTTTGCAACCACTTCCCCTTGCTTCTTCTACATGGGATAGTTTACCCTACCCTGTCTCTCCCCATCTCCTCTTGCCACTTTCCTCTCTCACCTCATAATTTCATCCCTTGAGTATTCTCCCTTCCCAACAAATTCAACCTATGCCCTCTATCCATATATAACTGTAACCTTATACACACACATTCACATATGTATTCATATGACCACACCCCTTCTTCCATTATTTTCATAGTGAGAAAGATATCATCAGTCACAGTTATTGCTTTTCCATATAGGAATGTAAATAGTTCAACTTTGATAAGTTCCTTTTGATTTCTTTTCCCTGATTACCTTCTCAGGCATCTCTTCCTTCTTGTGTCTGGATGTCAAATTTTCTATTCAATTCTGGTTTTTTCCTCAAGAATGCTTGAAAGTCCTCTATTCCACTGAATGACCATATTTTCCCCTGAAACAAAATACTCAGTTTTGCTGGGTAGGTGACCCTTGGGTTCATTCCCAGCTCTTTTGCCCTCTGGAATATCATATTCCATGCCCTTCAATCCCTCAGTGTAGAAGCTGCCAGGTCCTGCGCTATTCTGATTGTGTTTCCACAATATTGAAATTGTTTCTTCCTGGCTGCTTGGAGTATTTTCTCCTTGATCTGGAGATTCTGGAACCTGGCTATAATATTCCTGGGAGTTTTCTTTTTGGGATCTTTTTCAGGAGGTGATTGGTGGATTCTTTCAGCCTCTATTTTGCCCTCTGGATCTAAAACATCAGGGCAGTTTTCCTTGAGAATTTCTTGAAGGGTGATTTCTGGGTTCTTTCCTTGATCATGGCTTTCAGGTAGTCCAATAATTTTTAAATTGTCTCTCCTGGATCTATTTTCCAGGTCAGTGGTTTTTCCCATGAGATATTTCACATTGCCTTCTAATCTTTCATTTGTTTGGATCTGCTTAACAGCATCTTGATTTCTCATAAAGTCATTAGCTTCCATTTGCTCCAGTCTAACTCTGAAGGAATGAATCTCCTCAGTGAACTTTTGAGATTCTTTTTCCACCTGGCAAATTCGACTTTTTAAGGCATTCTTCTCCTCATTGCCCTTTTGGGCCTCCTTTGCCATTTGAGTTAGTCTATTTTTTAAGGTGTTGTTTTCCTCAGTCAGGCTGTTGACCCTCATTTCATACTTTTCCTGCATCCTTCTCATTTCTCTTTCCAATTTTTCCTCCACTTCTCTTATTTGATTTTTAAAGTCCTTCTTAAGGTCCTCTATGGCCTGCAACCCGCTCATGTTTTCCCCTGGGGCTTTTGGAGCAGGACTTCTGACCTCACAGTCCTTTTCCCGCTCTATGCCCCCAAAATAGGAGTCTAGGGTTGCATTTTTCTGTTTCCTTTGCCTTGGCATGTTGCCACTTAATTGCTTGACTTTTGGGCTTGTTGCCACACTATGGCTTTAAGGCCAGATAGAGGAATTTTCGTCCCGAACGTGTGGGGGGCAACTTCCGTTTCTGGCAAGCTATAAACCCACCCACAACTTCCACCCTAGATCACAATCCAGATCCAGGGAGGTTAAAGCAAGAGCAATTACCCCCCAAGACTGATCGCTGGATCTCCCCACGATTTGTAGGCTGGGAGCCGGAAATGCCTCTGAAAACTACAAAATGGCGTGTCTCCTCAGCGGCTTCTAGCCCCCAGGGAGGGAGCTGACGCATTCCCCAAATACAGGTCCCAAAGTCCATAGGACACTAACCACTTACTTTGTCCTAGGCAAGTCTATGTTGATAATTCTGGCGTCTCCACAGTTCCTGGTGTTCTGGGGTTCCTCCAGCTGGCTGCTGGCCCTGCCGCCCTGGGGCTAAAACCTCGGCTCACGTGGACCTGGGCTCGGCTGGGCTCCTGCGCTGTGCGCGCTGCCGGCTCCCAGACCACTGCACTGGTCCTTCCTGCAGGGTGCTGGGCTGTCCTCAGGGGGAGGTTAGCTTCTCTGTGTCGTTCTGTGGGTGCTGGGGCTCCAGAAGATTTTCAGAGTCCTTTTTTTACATAGTTTGAGGAGAATCTGGGGGCAGAGAGGCTTGGAGGAGCTGTTTCTACTCTGCCATCTTGGCTCCGCCCCGTAATCTGTCAATTTTTGTTACTTTTAAGGTGGTATGTTCTAAGGATAGGTCTTTACTGTTCTCCTGGCCTGTGATCTGTTTTGTGAGAGACCACAAGCACTCTTTTCTGTCCTGGAATTATGAGGAGGTTTCCCTCTCCACTTCTAATACAAGCTCTGCTATGGCAGTACTCTTCATCATCTCATCACTGATGCCTATAACTGTGATCTAGATACAAATATGGGCAAAGCAAGAGAGTCCTGCCTCAGTGCCAGCAAAGAGACTCATAATCTACTTTCTACATTCAACCTTTATACCATCTGTGGGCTGAGAGTGCCAGAAGCAGCTGCTCCTGCTGCTTCCACTGCCATGTCACCACCTCTGCTGATGCTTCTGATTCAATCACTTCCAAGGCCTGCTTCTGTTTTTCTGGACCCTGGGCTGTACTGGGGCTAGGGCTGGACTGTGCTTCTTTCTCACATTTCCCTCATACCTTCTAAGTTGTATTTCGTATTTGTGGGTTGAAAAGTCTGGAAAGCACCAGAGCTGCCAGTGATTCTGTCCCCTGAAGCCTAATCTGGGTTTGCTGTGACCCAGTTTGTGTTGGTCCAGCCTGTACTTGACTGTGCTCCTTTTTCATCCTGGTACAACAGATCTTTCCTCTTGACCTTCTAAGTTATCCTGTGCTGGAAATTTGTTTCACTCAATTGCAGGCGGGGGTGGGGGGGTTTCTGATGCTTTAGAATCTGTTCAGAGTCATTTTTACAAGTATTTTGAAGGATTTGTGGGAGCGTTCAGGTGAGTCCCTGACTTTACACCACTATCTTTGCTATGTGCCCATGTCTCTAAAGTCAATGACCAGCAATCACTATCTGCTGACATAGTCATTCTTACCTTTGATTCTTTTCTTAAGAGTTCTTCAGTGAGATCACAGATTATTAAAAAAAAAAAGATAAAATTCAAGCTAAATAAGTTTTTCTCTAAACTAAGTATTTTAAAATGATCATATTTACATAATTCAATGTGAATATAAAACCTTGGAAAGGTATTTTTCTTTTTTTTCAAATCTATGCATATGGAAACTATATACCCATTGGCCGAGACTTTTGATTTAACTGATTTGTTTTCTACAGGCATAAGAAATTTAAAGAAAAAATCAGTCCTTTCTCTGGGAAATATGATTATAAATTTCACTTGGAAAACATTTAATCTTTTTTCTTAGCATAGACTCTAAAATTTTTTTAGCAAAGTACTGTACTGATTTTAATGTACCTTAGGATTAACCTTATCCAAATTTTTATTTTTCTTAACAGTTTGCTAAGGACAGAATAATGTCACATAGTATAAACTTTGAAAAGAAGTTCAAAATTACCTCTTTCCAACATTTAATTTTATAGAGCTTGGATCTGAAAGGCAGCAAGTTAGAATGGCTTTTCCAAGGTCATACAGTTAGTAAGATAAATGCCAAGTCTATATTTGTCAGAATTTTGCAAGCTAGTGAAACTCAATGTAAACTATTTTTTCTTTACATGTTTGCATAAATTCTGTACCCCTGTATAAGCACCTTCTATTTTCTTCTTTCTTTCTTTCTTTCTTTCTTTCTTTCTTTCTTTCTTTCTTTCTTTCTTTCTTCCTTCCTTCCTTCCTTCCTTCCTTCCTTCCTTCCTTCCTTCCTTCCTTTCTCTCTCTCTCTCTCTCTCTCTCTCTCTCTCTCTCTTTCTTTCTTTCTTTTTTATAAATTTTTATTTGGTTATTAGCAACTCATTTTGGAGTTCCCTTTTAGATAAAAGAACTGACAAATCCAGTAAAATTCTATCCCCTATCTTAATAGTAACTTCTTCCTCTTTATGAGTCATACCTAAAGAGGTACTTCTCAGCAACCAACTAACTTCCCCTTACTTGTAACTATATGTGTGAGGGAGTAGATGGTGGGGACATAGAATTGGGTTATGAAAAGCCATGAGCAACAGGAGCAACAAGACAGAGGAGAAGACATTTTCTATAATTCCCACAGTCTCTCAAACTTTTTCAAAACAGAAATTGTGTGACAAAGATGAAACAACTTCAGCTGTCTCCAATGTCTAGGAAACCCAGAATTCAAAAGAATTAACTAAAATTAATTAAAAAATTAAAACGTAAGGACACCTAGGTGGTGCAATGAGTAAAGCATCGTCCCTTGACTCAGAAGGACTTGAGTTCGGATCCGACCTCAGACACTTAACACACACAAAAACAAAAAACCTAGCCTTGTGACCTTGGGCAAGTTATTTAACCCCAACTGCCCTCCAAAAAGCAAAAAAAAAAAAACCAAAAAAAATTAAAACATAAAAAATGACCTGATGCCTAGTGACCATAGCTAACTCAGAACTTTTTTTTTCCATCTATGAAGATATAATAGAAAATCCAAAGATAAGGCACAGTCTTATAATAAAATTCAATTCCTACATCATATTGTCTCTCCTTCTTTCAAATGCAATGGAGATCCAAGGTCCAGGTGATTCACAATTGACCCATTAATGACATAAAACCAGTATTTCCATAACTCTTCATGAACAAAAGCCTGCCATAGAGCTTTGACCCTATAGCATTAGCATTGCAAAGCTCTGAATGGCCAGTGCCAGTCCAGAGAACTAAAAGACATAAAGAGCAGGAAACGAAGCAAGATGGGATGGTGGGCTCTACTAAGCCTGAAGAAAAGATACCGAATCCATGTAAGACCAGTTATAACCACCTAAAATTCAGTAGTGACAATGACTCAGGCTGTTTAAACATGAATTTCCTAGTATTGGAGGACATTTGCAATTTAGTCACCAAGGAAACCACTATTACAGGAAAGGGATTCAGAAAATGAGGTGCAGGGGTAGAAAAAGTGGCAAGAAAGACTGAAATTACCAAAGATTTCAGGGAGAAGAAAACTCGACAATCTCAAGTGCAAGTAGATATATTAATGAGAGAAGAACATATAAATTCAGATTTAGAAAATGAGTTCAGACATCCAAATAAAGGAAAATTATCTAACTCTCATTGAGAGAGAGAACACTTTGGAATAAAAGGAAAACTACACACAAACACACACACACACACACAACCACACAAACAACTATTCTGGCATGGATCAAAAGAGAAGTGACAATTATGCGTGCAGAGTTTATTGCCTACTGAACAACAATGACAACAACAAAAGATTAGAAAAGAATCTACAATGATAAGCCTCACCAAAGAAACAAAAAGGTAAAAGTGAATTAGGAATAAAAATACAAAGAAGTAAAGGATGATATAGAAGAAGAGAAGCAAAAAAATAATATTAAATATATGATCACTACACAATTAAAACATACTGATCTCAAAGACAGGTTGTGTAAAGAATAGTGAATGATAATAGGTCTCCCAGGAGATCACAACAGGACAACAAAATCTTAGAAAATGAAATTCCAATTGAAAGGAAATATGGAAGACTTTCAGGGGGAAAAAAAAATCACAGCTACAACAAATAAACAAACCAAGGCTGCAAACTCTAAGACACAGAGTAGTTTTATTTAAAATTCAATTCAGAAACAAGTTCTGAAAGTGATCAGGAAAAAGACCTTCATATACAAAGGAAAGGGTTATTTAAATAACTCAGTTTGAATAACTCAAGACTACTCTGCACCTACTATAAAATATAGGAAAGAATGGAATAATGTGTTCTAAGGAACAATGGAGTTCAGGATGTAGCCCAAAGTGATTGATCTTGAATATCTGAGCAGACACAGAAGCTCAAATCTCCTACTCTCTAACACCCAATTACAGCAACAAGTCAGCACAAAGAGCTGAGATACTACCTCGCTGATGAACTTTCAGTGGAGGTTCAGGTCTCTTTGGAATGGCAATACCAATCGCCAAACGTGATAACCACCATGCATCTTCAGCCTTTCCCTAACCAATGCCCATCCATCCAGCACACCTTCCACCTTTCCCCAATGTGCTTAGTAAGCACACCTCCTGCCTTTCACTCACATGGATTCCCCTCAAAAAACCCCATTCCCCTCACACACACATTCCCTAAAATAACCCCATCTCCTTAACCATAAGCAGGTGAAAACTCGAACTCAGAGAATCGGGAGCCTAGCCCTAACTTGACTATGAGTTGTGATCTCAGGATCACCAACTATCCACATCCCAGAAAGTTAAAGCAAAGGTGATTAACCCTCAGAATGGTCACTTGGCCCCCTACAATGTGCAGGCCAGGAGCTCTGAAGTAGTCACAAGGTGGTAGCTCCAGGGCCACCACAACTCTACCACTTGTTCCTCCAGGGGCAGAGACCACACTGTGCCATCCCCTCCCCCCACAGTTACAACAGTATTCTCCACTGACCTCTCACTTTTTCTATGGCATTTATGCATTGATAATTCTGGAAACTTCCACTCCTGGTGGTGATGCACTCTCCCAAAGTCACTTTAGCCACAAAATCTGTCTTTCTTACTGCCCAATCACTGTGCCTTCCAGTTTCCCTGAGCCAATGATCATCCACTTGGATTAACCTTTTATTCTTCCATTCTTTTCTATTGTCTATTTCTTCTGAAATGACAAGGGAAGGGTGGTACATATGAAAGAGCTCTGGACTGTAAATTAGCCAACCTTATGACTGGTTCCCAAAAATACTAATTAGTTGTAAGCAGGGGTATGTTGGGAAATGTGTAACAACTGACTCTCTGAAAAATAAAATATACATGACAAAAAATTTACCTTAATTTTTAATATCATTTTCTCCATTACTCTTAAATCTACATAAAGAAATAATAAATCAAGTTTGTATTCATAGCTGTTAGGCTTTTGCAAGGTATAAATACTCACAATGAAAATGTAACAATCTGTTCTTAAGCCATACATGCTAGTTTAAGGACATAGCTAGCCAAGTTACAGAGATATTTTTTCCCATACAATCCAATTCATTCTAATCCTACAATTTTTTTTAAGCATCCACTATGTGCAATATATCTGAGATATTGATTTAGGGTGTTCCTTCCAATGACTGACTGAAAACCAAACATTACTGCCAATCTTGTATGACTGTCATAAATGTTCTAAAGAAATTCACACCCCAGGGTCTTTCTTACAATCTGGAGGACGTTCTATTTTTTTTTTTACATCATAAAGATGCCCATGAGCAAGATATTTCTACTCAACAAATATTCATTAAACATCTCCTTTGTATCTAGCATTGTGCCATACAAACAATGGAGATAGTAAAGGCCAATTGATTAGCATCTGTTTTCTATTCTTCAGTTACAACTCAATCTTGTCCATTTTTCTTTTTTTGTTCATGCATTTCTTTGATGACATGCTCCATTCCCATTCTCCATAATGATTTCTAACTTAGAGTATATAGGGCCCTATTAAGACTGAACCATAGTGAATCTGCAATGATCCTTGACTTTCTAACAGTTTGGGCATAAGAAAACAAGAAGAATAAAACCCCACCCTTAAGAAGCTTATATTGTGCTTTAGGATGATCTGGGCCTTGACATAGGAAAATTGATTATATGGATCATTACTTGGTACTGGGAAAATAGCACTAGTTTTAATCTGAGAATCACTTGCCTGGAGAAGTTCATCAGCATTGTACATCAATTTCATGACAGCATGCTTGGCTGAGTTCTAAATAATGGACATTTCTCTCATGCCTTCCTAATCACCAATGTAATGATACAAGGTTGTGTGCTTGCTGCCATATTTTTTAGCATGATGTTTTCAGCCACATTTTCAAATGCTTTCAATTTTGATGAACACAACATCAAGGTCAGTTAGCACACTGATGGTAAATTCTTCAATTTAAAAAGACAACAAAAAAAGACCAAAGTGGAGGGAGTGTTGGTGCATGATATTCTGCTTGCAGATGATTGTGCACTCAGTTATGCCTCTGAAGTTTAGATGTAATAAAATATGGATCAATTATCTGCTGCTTGTGCTAATTTTGGCCTAACAATTAACATTAAGAAAACAAAGGTCCTCCATCAGCCACCACCACACCATCCAAACATGGAATCATAGGTTACAGCAAAGGGAGAAGTTTTGAATGCCATGGATAAGTTCACTTACCTTGGTAGTGTACTTTCTAGGGATGTACACATTGATAATGAGGTTGGTGCACTTATTGCCAGAGCTAGATCAGTGTTTGGGAGGTTTCAAAGGACAGTATGGGAGAAAAAAGGTATTAGATTGACTACCAAACTGAAGGTCTACAGAGTTGTTGTGCTGACCTGATTTTTGTATGCCTGTGAAGCCTGGACAGTCTACCAGCTCCATGGCAGGAAATTGCATCACTTCTATTTGAATTGTCTTGGAAAAATTCTGAAGATAACCTGGCAGGATATGGTATCAAACACTGAGGTCCTTACTTGAACTAAACTGCCAAGCATTTAAACTCCACTTTAGAGAGCACAAGCCCAATGGTCTAGCCATGTTGTTCAAATGCAAAATATGTGCTTTAAAAAATACTGTTTTACAGAGAAGTTACACAGGGCAAGCACTCACATTGTAGTCAGAAGAAGTCATATGAGGACACTCTCAAGATCTCTTTCAAGAACTTTAGAATTTACTGTGAGACATGGAAGACACTGGCACAGGACTGCTCACATTGTATGCCCACTTAAGAGAAGGTACGGTGCTCTGTGAGCAAAGCAGAATTTAGAAAGTTCAAAGGAAATGCAGAATTCACAAATTTGGAGAAACAACCCCAAATGTTCACACAGACTATTTGTGCCTAACCTATGGGAGAAAATTCTGAGCTTGTATTGGTCTGATTAGTCACAGTCAGATACATTGAAACTTGACTTAACATAGTGATGCCATGCTGGTTCTCTTGGAGAATGAAGGACAACAACCAACCAACCAAGTTTCAATCTTGCCTCTGGTATTTAACTATCTGTTTGCCTTGGGGTAAGCCACTTAATCTTCTTCAGCTCACTCCCTTGTACCAGGGGGAGGAAAAGGGAAATATATAAGATTGTTCTTCCTTGATCATTTGTGGACAGAAGAGATAACAGTACAAACACTACAAACAAGGGGATCAGAAAAAGGCTTCTAGAGGGAGATGGCCCATGAGTTAAGCTTTATAGGGAGCTAGAGATTCAAAGAGGTAGAAGTGAAAAGTAACTATATTGTAGGCAATGGAGGGGTGGGTGGGCCCAATAATCTCTAAAGTTCCTGCCAGCTATGATGTACTGTAAGAAACAAATAGTCAATGGTAACTTCATCATGAATGTTTTATGTTTGCCTTTTGCTATGAATCTTGTATTTACCACCATCCAAAAAGCTTCTCAGTCATTGGTTTTCTACTTCATTGCCAAGTCAAATGCCATTATAAAACTAAAGGTTCATTGTCATCTTCTTGCCTCTCAGTAGAATTATGCCTTTGAAAAATTACTTTTAAAAACCAGAATGGATCAACAATCAAGTGATCTTTGAATCCTGTATTATCTTATTTGGGAAGGATACATGTCAAGGCTAGGTGGAATAGAGGCAGTCAAGAAGCTATATATATATATATATATATATATATATATATATGTATATGTATATGTATATATATTTTATTGCAAGGAAACTGATAAGTGGATTCAAATCCCCCTGCCAGAATCACCAGACAAGTCTGTGGTTTGAATTATAGTGTACAGTAAATGACAATACTGGTTAGAAAGGAATTAGGAGCTTATTGTAAAAATATTCAAGGGCATGTAGAAATCATCTTGAATCTTGACAGGTGAATATTCAGCCACTGGGCTCAGCTCTGGGAATACTTGTATGATACTTTCTGGTGTGCCTTAGTGATCTCTGAAAGTAAGATAAGAAAATGACTCTTACTTTTTGAATGATGTCAAAGTCCTGTGATGTTGGGGGTGGGAGGGAGAAGAGATGAATTTAACAGCCTTCGACTCAGATGGGAGAAAGCCAAATTGCTATCCCTGGGATCTCTTAACATTATGTAATTCAAAAAATCAAATTCTCCATTCTTGTCCCTGCTTAGGTAATTTTTTAAAGGAGGATGCAAGATCTAGGGAAAACTTACTACTGGAACTAGAAAAGACAAACTTAAACATGCAGAAAGACTGTACAATATCTGAGGGAGGAAAGGAAGTCATCAAGCATGGTACCTGCCTGCTTTGCTTTATCAGGATGGAGCTTGAACCTTTCTTGTTAATCCAGAAACCAATAATTAAACTATTTCTTTTTTTTCTAAGATTGAACCTAAGAATTTCTACCCTCCACATCTACAGAGAGTCTGAGATTAGAGTCTTAGTTTCATCATTCAATGTTATTTTCTTAAAGCATTCTGTAAACTCCATGCCTTTATGTCATGAGAATTTAAGAACAGAAATAAGAGTGCATCATGCAATCATGCACCCTGGCTTTAGATATTCTAACATTTGAGGAAAGTAAGTGCACTTCCATTTAGTCTTTGAATAAAGAATGCATTTTTTGGGGTTTTGAATAACAGTTTTTCATTGCAGAGCTATGATGGCATACATAGAAAACTGAAGAAAATAGCTTACATGTTATTAACTCAGAGACCTAAGTCCAGACTCCTCCCACCAAAATTATTCAGAGAATGATATACAAAATCTGAAGGGACTTTGGAGATCATTTAGGCCAATGTCCTTATCTTACACAGAGGGAAGACTGAGATTACAGTTTGGATAAATACACTGCCTTAAGATGAGACATGTAAACATCTACAGAGATGGGATTCAAACCCAGATTCTCTGTCTTTGAAACTACTGTCTTTCCTTTTTATTATGGTACCCCTTATCAGTTGCTAAGCTTTCTTGCTTCTGGATGGAAAATGTTTTTGTAGACCTCTAAATTTGGCCCTTGGGAAATAGCACCATTTATCCCATCCAAATTACATCTCTGTTGTTTCTGACATTTTGACTTTTTTCTCTATTAGCTTATTGATAGTCTACCCATTTTCTGAATAATGGGAGGTCAATAAAGCTTAGATGTGTATTTTAAATACAACATAAACTCATGCAAAATTTCTACCTAATTTTCATTTATAAGAGCTACATTTTAATATTATTTTGTCATTCTATGAATTTAGAAGAGCCTTTCATAAGTTATCTGTTAAATGTAATGTATTTTATTTTTATTTAATTATTGACATATAGATATACATCTATATATTGATGTCTATATGTCAACATATCTCTATAGAGAAATATACATAGATGTTTATAACTTTGTAAGTAGAAAACATCATTTTAATTTAATCATGGAATTATACTAAGTATCATTAGGGCACACAAAATAGCTCAGAGTAGTCCAGGACAGATGATTTTCCTCCCTTATTATATATGTCCCCAGGCTCTTTCAACTAGGCAGAGATCATCACCTTTCTAGCCAGTTTTCAGTAATTAACAGAAGCATAAACAAGCAAAATTGGACATAATCCAAGGGAACTTAGAAACAAATCCTTAAAGAGATTTTCTCATTAGCCTTTTCCCAGATTTATTATTAGTCTCCTAGACTTTATCCAGAAATGTCTAATCAATTAAACTAAATTTAACAGATGTTTATTAAGCACATACTATCTGTAAGTCCCTTAGTGCTGGGAATACAGGGATGAAAAATGGCGCACTTCTTGTGTTCTCTGAGTTCAAATCTAGTTGGGGAAGGGGAAAGACTGAACAATCAAGTAAATATAAGAGGAGAGAGAGAGAGAGAGAGAGAGAGAGAGAGAGAGAGAGAGAGAGAGAGAGAGAGAGAGAGATGCATAGAAGGAACACATGTTCCTTCTTCTAGGTAAAGACATGGTAGAAAGTGGGTATGAAAGTTTTCATCCCCTGTCAGAGATGGTAGCAATGTTAGTCAGTTTTATTCATGTGTTTTTCCTTTGTTGCAATGAAGAAGAATCAGAGGACATTGGAATTGATGGAGATATGAAATACTGGTTAACAATAAATGATCCATAGTTGATAGAATATACAATATTTGTAGGCAATGATAGTAAAAAGGGCTGAAATGTCAGACTGGTACCATACTATAGAGTTCTTAAAAACATCAGCTATTGAGACTGTGTTCTTCTACTCCCAGATTGCAGAGGGATAATTACTTTTTTTTTAAGAAAGGAGGGTTCATTCTGTGGTGGGGGAGTAGACAGAACACTATATATGATACCAGAAAAACCAAATTCAAATCTCAAACCCAAAACACACTACTTGTTTGACCTTAGACAAGTAATTAAGTTCTTTGAGTCTCTTATACCATCAAGTAGTAAGGTGAATATATTGATATTATCTACTTCACAGGGTTGTTGTGAGAAAAAAACATTTGTAAATTAAATTAGATTTATATGAGAAAGCTATTATTATTGGTATTACAAATTTTTCTTTTTTATTTCTTATGCATTTAGGAGTAATAGAATGTATGTCTAAAAAAAAAGACTATAGATATCCTGAGTTTCTGGCAATAAAATACACTTGATTCTTGAGAAATTAATTTTGGTAAGATTACGCAGTTGTGGCACAGGGGACAAAAGTTCAAAGAATTCATTGGATCTGTATCTCACCACTGGACTCATATGGCTCTGGAGGATAAACCATGTTTGGTGACTTTGCACAGCCCTCCCTCATTTAAATCCAATTCATTTGCATGTCATGGCATCACTTTTCTGATATCATCGTCCCCTTTGAGAAGAAAGGACAAATAATGATATCCAGTGCAAGAAAGAAAGATAAAAAAGTGACTTTTTTTTCAAAATCAAATGAAGAGTAATGGGGGGAGAGACAGAGAGAGACACAGAAACACAGAGAGAAAGATAGAGAAGGAGTGGAGAAAGGAAAGGGAAGAAGGTAAAGAGAAAAGTGTAGAAGGAAGGAAAGGAAAGAAGGGAGGAAGGATGGGAAAAGTTAAGGAAGAGGAGAGACAAGGATTTCAAGCAGAAGTCAATGTGTTCTTTTCTCTACATTGAAAGAGAGAAACAAATTTGCCATCAACTTGTTTCATGCACAACACTTGAAGACAGAAAAAAACAAACAAAAAATAAACTCCCAATTCTACAAGCAAGCCCATCAGAAGTGATGTTCTTCATTGCTGATTACATCAGATGCAAATGAGATAAAATCCATACAAAACGTACTGTTCCTGAAAACTAAGCAGGAATCCCCTCCTGCTAGTATTATAAAAATCATTGGCCACTGTTTCCACTGTTGTTGCTATCTCTCCATTTTGGTTTTCCCCATAGTTTTCTCCTTTTTGTTCCAATTAATTCTCCCTCACACACACACACACACACACACACACACACACACACATATGTTTTTATATTATAGATTTGACAATTTGGAGAACCTCTGGAGTTCACAGAAATATAAATATAAATCCAACTTGGAGTGTACCTTAACCTCTGGCTCATAATGGAAATGAAAAATAACCTTCCTTAGGAATTCACCAATTCCTCCAAGATAACTTTGAGTTTTTTCTAAATCAGTACAAAGCTATAAGCAAGTGAAATAAATAAAGACCAACAAGAGAGAGTTTTTACAAGGAAACCAGAATTTTTCTGAGAAAATGTATATATGTGTATTTTAGTGAACTCAATAACTAAGGACAATAGTGAGGACAGGTAAGTGCCTATGAGAGATATTTCTTATGTTTTTACTGCATCATAACATGAGTTTCAGAGGAGAAACTTTTCCCTATCTTTTGTTCAGTGATATGACTTTAATTGTCACATAATTTTATTTTCTTATTTCTTTACTTTTTGTTTACTTTAGATATGTAACTGTCTGTATTTTTGAGGTGTTCCTCTTCTGGGAGGACTGGGGAAAAAAAAAAACTATATGAAAGTAGGAACTCTGGGTTTACTGGGAGTTGTTGGAAATAGTGTTGATGAAGAGACAAAAATGGACTGGAATGAGTATCTAGCTGGAAGAGTGGATAGATTGTGGCAGTCTCAGTCAGAAAGACCTGAATTCAGACATTTACTAAACTTGTGAACCCAGGCAAATTATGTAATATTTGTCTCAGCTTCCTCATCTGTACAATGGTGCTAATAAGAGTACCAATATTCAAGGTGTTTATAAGGATAAAATGAGAAATTTGTTTGAAAAGCATTATACAAATGTGAGCTATCATCAAAACATTTTGGAGGAAGCTACATTAAAGTTGGAAGGTTGAGGAATCATAGTAATATAGCTCAGTATAATTGTTCTTATCATTTGGAATGATATACTTACAACAATTTTGATAGTAAAAGTGAAATTGCCTATTTGTTTATTTCAAAAATATTCAAGAAGCTATATTAACCCCAGGTATTAAATCAATGTAAATACCTTAAATTCCTGGACTTCAAGTTTTATGTAAGGGTTTATATAAAGCCTTGAGAAAGCAGCAGGAAAAAATGAGTATTTGTTTTGCCCTCTGGTGTATCTCTCTGATATAGGTGTAAAGGAATATAGCAGCTAGAAGCAAAACAGAACATGCCTTTACAAAAGAGGGCATGGAGACCATGTATTGATTTGATAGAGTTTGCATGAAATAGATAACATTCATCCATCACAAAAACCCCAAATCATTCACTAATCACTTCTTCACCATGCAAGGGTCCCAAAGTCTATTCATGGTCTAATGACATAACTTAAATGGGACTTCTCCAGAGGCCATCTCCTAACTTTAAGGCAAGCTGCACAGATAGCTACAATTTTCATTTGGAATTATAAATGCATTTCATTATATTTTAAACATTGTATAGGTCAATTCATATGTAGTAAAGCCAACATTGAATTTCTTTGTATTATGCCCTAGCATTAAAAGAAATCTTCAAGTTTAACGTATTTTTGGCTGTTTAAATGAATTAGGAAAAAAATAATTAATGAGTCTGGAAGTTTCCCTTTCAGAAATAAAGTATTCTGAAAACTGTCACATATTTTGAGTTGGGGGTAGAGAGCAAATATGTTGCTGTTTAGTGAATTTGTTATTAAGTATTCTAATTTAGAGATATTAGTTCAACTTACATTTTCTATCCTGGTATATCTAGTATTTCCACTAGCTATCATCCCATGTCTCCTCTGTTATGGCTAAACTCCTTGAAAAAGTTATCTGAATATTTATTTCTATTTTCTCTCTTTTATTTTTCTCTCTCTCTTAAGATCTTTGCCATCTGGTGTCTAAGCTCATCATCCAATTAAAATTGTTTTCCCAAAAACTGAATATGATTTCTCAATTGGCAAACCTAATGGCCTTTCCCAATCCTCATCCTTCTCCTCTGTGCAGTACATGATCCTTTCAATTATCTTTTTGCTCTGCATGTTCTCCTTTCTAGATTTTCATATTTCTCTGTCCTGGTTCTGCTACGTATGTGATCCCTCCTTTATCAATCTCCCTTGCTCCTTTTTTTCATACTTGTCATGCCCACTAAACTTAGGTGCCATCAAAGACTCTACTCTACTTTTTCTTCCCTTTTCCCTCTATACTATCTTGCTTGCTCTTATAAGTTCCCATTTGTTCAATCATTATCCTTGTGTCAATGATTCCCAAGTCTATATCAATATCCAAAATTAGTGTTTACTTTGAGCTCCCACCGTCCGTGCCTGGTTTCACATCCAATATTTAGAAGAGGATTCTCATAGGCATCTCAATCTCAACATGATCAAGCAACTGTAATTATATTTTCTCCACCATCCCCTTCTATAATCTTTTTGATATTCTTTCTTCTCCAGTTTTCATCATATATTTCCCTCCAGTTTATTCTCCTACATATCTGACTACTCTTCAGTCCCCTTTCCTGTTCCTTTCTTCAGGTCACTCCTATTAATTCTGACAGCCACCCAAGATTGTGTCCTAGGCTGTCCTTTCTTTACCCCTCTATTATTTAGGTTCTTGTTCTCATTAGCTTCCATAGATTCAATTGTCATCTCTATGCAGAAATTTTTTCTAAGCATTTATTCAGTCTTAACCTGTCCTATGACCTCTAATCTCACCTTTCGAACTGCCTATTTGACATCAAAAGTGAATGTTCTGTAGGCATCTAAATACAACATGTCCCAGAAAAGCCCTCATCATTTCTCCTCCAAACTCCCTTTCTTCTAAAAATCCTTCCTTTTTAAATCCTTTGTATATATCTTATAAATTCCAAATTACATTTCCCATTACAATGTGAACACTTAGAAAGCAAGGTTTGTCTTTTGGGCTATTTTTTTTTTTTGCTTTTATCCCCAGAAATTAGCACAATGTCGAGTAGTAAGAACTTAAATACTTATTTATTGAGTGACTGCTTCAGTAAAGGGAGCATGGTATACTACTTAAACCATTGGACATGACATAAAAAAACCTTGATTCAAAGTCTACCTATAATAGAATTTGGTCTTTGAAAAGATATTAGATACTGACCAGTCAAATCCATAGCTGCGAAGAATCCTTTTCACAATAAGCAAGGCATTCATCCTCTGCTATTAGGATCCCAATGGAAGATGAACTCTTTACCCAATTTTTTTAATAGTGGTAAAGGTTAGGATTAATAGCAGAGTGCCCAAGAAGTATAGGGAAATTGACCAGGATTTAGTGACTAATAAATAATAAAGCAGAAATAAAGCACCGAAGAGGTATGGTTTCTTTGCGTGATGTTTAAAAGAGCTCTGATAAGTTGGAGAATGTACAGAAGAAGACAACCAGAATGTTTAAGGATCTTGAGTACAGGCTTTATAAGAAGCATTTAGGAAAAAGTGCTTGTGGTTTGCAGCGAGAAGAGAAGGCAAGGAGTGGGAGTGGGAAAGAGATACAGCAACTTTTTTTTGGGTATTCAAAGGATTATCATGTGGAAGCTGAATTAGAAACATTGCATGATTGGATCTGAGCACCATTAAGTCTGTATGTCAAAAGAAAGAAAAGTAAAAGAAGGTATATGTGTAGAACCTATTTTATAGCAGTTCTTTTACTAGGGGCAAAGAATTAGAAATTGGGGGGATGCCCATCAATGTAGGGATGGCTTAACAAGTTGTGGTATATGATTGTGATGGGACATTATTGTGCTAAACAGCTTGATGAACAGGCAAAACTCAGAAAAAAACCTGGAAAGGTTTACAGGAACTGATTGATACAAAGTGAAGTGAGCAGAATGAGGAGAACATTTGTACATAGAAATAGCAATATTTCATGATGATCAATTGTAAATGATTGAACCATTCTTAGAAATACAATGATCTAAGAGGAATTCAAAGGATTGATGATGAAAAAAACTGTCAGCCTTCAGAGAAAGAACTGGTGGGGTCTGATATAAATGGAAGGATACTTAAAAAAATAAAATTCTTCTTTGAGCTTTCTTTCCCAAAACGACTAATATGAAAATATGCTTTCCATGATTGAACATGGAAACCTTCTATCAAATTACTTGGCTTCTCAATGAGTGGGGGAGAAAGGAGGGAATTTGGAACACACAATAAAAGTAAATACAAATTACCTATTATTGGACTTTTTTTTAAAGAATCATTGCATCTGGAGACAAAGATGGAAGTTACAATAGGTTAAATGCAAGTTTGATTTCAGGGGAAAGAAAGGGCTTCCTAGCCATTTTTGTTCTTACTTTTCAGTTGTGTCTTACTCTCTGAACCTATTTGATCTTTTTTCAGCAAATATACTGAAGAGATTTTGCATTTCTTTCTCTAGTTCATTTCACAAGTGAGGAACTAAGAAAAATAAGGTTAGATGACTTGCCTAGGGTTATGGAGTCAGTAAGTGTTTGAGACCAGGTTTGAACTCAGTTCTTCTCGACTCCAGGCCCCATGCTCTATTCAGTGCACACCTAGCTGGCAATAAATGCTGTTGTTGTTAGGTGTTTCAGTCTTGCCTTGCCCTTCGTGTCTCCATTTGGGGTTCTCTTGGTAAAGATACTGCAGTGATTAACCATTTCCTTCTCTGGTTAATCTTACAGATGAGGAAACTGGGGCAAACAGGGCTAAGTGACTTGCTCAGTGTAGTGCAAATAATAAGTGTGTGAGACCAAATTTGAACTCAGGAAGATACAACCACAGACAAACGAGATATACATATATATATATATATATATATGTACACATGTGCATATATACACATACACATACACACATGGTTTGCATAGAGAAGAGATATGTATGTATACATATTTGCATATGCATACATATACATACATAAATCTCTGTATCTATCTGTCCCCTGAGTTAGATGCCATGATAACAGTGTTTTTATTCTGTCATTTGTCAGTTGTGTCCAACTCTTTGTGACCTCATTTGGGAGATACTAGAGGGGCCCACTATTTTCTTCTCTGGATCATTTTACAGGTCATGAAACTGAGGTAAAGAGAATTAAGTAATTTGCTCAGGGTCATGAGCAAGTTTCTAAGGCTTGATTTGAACTCAGGAAGTTGAATCTTCCTGACACCAAGTCTGATACATTATTCACTGCACCACCTAACTCCTTATGTTATGTCTGAACACCTATAATAGTCTTTGAAATGGCATTCATATGTTGGAGTGTCAACTTTAGGTTTACTTCCCCCCTCCCAGGCTCACTAACAATCATAATTTGGGATTTCCAGAAAATAGGCTGCTACGATTGACTCTGTGTAAGGTGAAAGGAAAGAAAATGTGTTCAGATAGTATCTACCGTGTGTCAGGCATTGTGCTAAGCACTTTGCAATTATTACATCACTTGATCCTCATAAAGTTTAAATCAACTTCCTCAGAAAAGGTATTATCATGTCTTCACACTCTTCATTTTTTTTTCTAGAAATAATATCTCTTTCCCTTTTCTCAATTTAATTTTTAAAAATTATTCATGGTTTTACAACAGGATTCTCATAGCCAAAAAAAGAGAAATAAACATTACACAAATATATAAGCACACTTTCCCCTCAACTGCCTAGGGAAAAGCATGCATTATACTCATTTGTCATGGGTTACTATGCATCACCAAAAAATATGTTTTCTCCTTGACTCCAAAAAGAGAATGTCTCAATCCATTTTTAACTAGAACTCCCAACTTGCAATGCCAATGAGCTTTCTATTTATATTTACTATGCATCTTAAATGAAGAACAGCAATATTTGAGCTCTTACTTGACTCTTAAAGATATAATAACAATTTCTGTATAACAGACATTCAAAGGTAATGTGGTGAATTATTTTGTCTTTGGTCCCTTAAATCATCAAAACTTCAAAATTCCGAATGATTTAACATGTATGTTGAATCATATGTTATATCACTTACAACTCTGAAATTGTGTGCCCAAGGTCTCTTCAGTTGTAACAGAAAGAATTAGGATCCAGGGGCAGCTAGGAGGGGGCAGTGAATAGAACAGCGGCCCTGGACTCAGGAGGACCTGAGTTCAAATCTGAGCTCAGACATTTGACACACTTACTATTTGTGTGATTTTGGGCAAGTCACTTAACCTCAATTGCCGTGCAAAAAGTAAAAAAAAAAAAATAAAACAACTATAACAACAACAAAAAACAAGGATCCAAGGCTATATTGCCAATGTAAGAATTTAAAGTTTTCCACAAACACTTAAACTTATGGTCCTACTGGATAGCATATCAACATTTATCAAATGCAGAATATCTTTAAGACTCTTTAAAAAAATTCAAAGTACCCCTGTACTTTGATCCAGTGCCATAACCTTGAACTCCCTGGAACTATTTTCCTAGATTTGAACATTGTACTGACTGACTTTACCTCCCCTAACATTTTATACCAGGTTAGGTTGATATAAGTCCCAAAAGTGATTATCAGGGGACTGAGGACTTCTTTACACTCCTTGCCTGATGGTGACTTCAAGTGGACTGTGATGCTTATGATACTTATAGTATGAATTTGGTTTCTATATGGACCAATTGCCTTAGTCCTGATCCTTGGGCAAGCATGCTTTGCTACAAGAGTTAGCAAATTACAGGAGGTCAATGATAAAAAAAAAAACAAAAAAACATCAGCATTTCTAGAAACAAAACAAAAATGAACCAAAATCTTCATGTTCATATGCGTTTAGTCTAACATATGATGTATCAAATCCTTCTTGACAACTTAGTATTGTAAATGGTTATAATGATTCCCATTTCCTTTACGTTGAATCCTTGAAACTACTGTCAATGCCTCTCCCTGCTGTACACCAATCCATCAGTTGATCAGAGCTCTAAGACATCTCAAGAGTCACAGACTATCCCATAACTGAACAAAAAATCTTCCTTATAATTTCACTAATAAACTCATATCAAATGTTTACTTGAAACCCTCTATGAGGTGAGGTGGTCTATCTTCTCAAGTGTGGCAGGTAGATGCCTCAGAGAATAGAGTACTGGGCTTGGAGTCAGGAAGATCTGAGTTCAAATTCAGTCTCAGACACTCACTAATTATGCAACTGTGGGCAATTTCTATAATTTTTATTTGCTTCATTCACTGGAGAAGAAAACAACAAAGCAATCCATCTTCTTTTCCAGAAAACACCATAGACAGTATTGGTATGCTATGGTACACATATCACAAGGAGTCAGACATGACTGAATGACTGAGCAACACCAATGTCTTGAAGCAGACCCACTCACTTTGGAGGTATTGTTATTGCTGTTCCATTTTTTCTTCTATAGAGTAAAACAACAGCTCAGTAACTTTACTGTTTGCCTTCAGTTCAGTCTTATGATGCAATGAAGAACAATCCCTCTTACAAATGAGAATCCTTCAAATGCTTGGAAAGAGTTAGCAAGTCAGGTCAAAGTCATCTATTCAGCAAGATGGACAGTCATGTTCTATCTGTCTTTCTAGCTTTCTATCTACATCTACATACATATATATATATATATAAATGTATATATATATACATATATATATACACACACGCAATTTACACATGTCTATATCAGTATATGTCTATATTCATGTATATAAATAATTCCATATGTAAGCATGTGTGTATGTATTTGTGTATTTGTGTTTAAATTGTACTTTTCATTTTGGAACAATTAAAAATCAAGCCTTTCAATATATAAAGAAAAATTATTAGAAGAAACAACGAGCTTTCATTATGTTTGATTTTTTAAAGAAAGATAAATAACTATGTATTTGATTATATTTCTAAATACATACATACCTATATGTGTACATGCTAGTGAAGGTAAATACATATTTTATACATATACACACCTGGTAACTCTGTCCTCTTTCTGTGTATAAATCTACATCTACATATGTAGTAGTAACAATCCTCTTTAATTTATATCTCTCCTTCAGCCCTTTTTTCCATTTTTTTTGTATTTTTAAAATTATTTTATTAGTTATGTATGAATTTTATCTATCACTACTTGCCTTCCGACCATACTGTCTAGCATAATTTTGATAACCTATAGTCTCCTGATCAACCTACTGTCAATATTCTTTAGCTTAAGAATGCTTTTCCTAAAGATTGAACATGGTAATTGAGAAGAACCGACATAAAGGGAAGTGTAATAGTACTGTGTGATTCGTAATTGTGGAAGCTATGCCTTTCTTAATGTATCCTATGTTCACAGTAGTTTTGTAGCTGTTTTCTTTTCCATTCATTTATTAGTTTCTCTTAAACTTCCATCCATAGATCTTAGTACAAGCCTCTGGGAATATACAGAACCAAAAAAAAAAACATTTAAAATTCTGTAATCTAAGTAATAATTTTATAAATAAAAGAACTGAAACTTAAGACAGCTAGGTTGTACAGTAGTTAGAATACTGGGCATGAAGTATAAAAGCTCTGAATCCAAATTCAGCCTCAGACAATAGCTATGTGGTAATGTGCAAGACACTTATCTTTTGTCTGCCTCAGTTTCCTAAAATGTGTATTATAATAATGGCACCTACCTCCCTATGTTATTATGAAAATTAAAGGGGATATTTGCAAAACACTTAGCACACTACCTGGCACATATAAGGAACTTAAAAATGCTTCTTTTCCTCTTTCCTTCCAAAGTAACAATTTGAAACCAGACCTCCTAGTTTCCACATGTAGCCCCCTATGGACTCTACCAAAAAGAGAGCATAGAATAAGGCATAATGTTGGAAACTACAATATTCCTTAAATTTTTTGTATTTTACTGCAAGGTTAGTAATTGAATTTTCGAATAGGCTTTCATAGAATGTTCCACCAAAAAAGACAAAACAAACAAACCTACCAACAAACAAACAAACAAACAAAAAAACCAGAACTTTTTCTTTTGCTCCATGGGACCAGACCAGTAAAACAGAAATTGTTAATTTCCTGGCACATTCAACTTGATGGGCTTCTCATAATTTCTCTTCACCCTGTTATTGTTGTCAGTGCAAGCTTGCCTTATACCTTTTTACATAGGGAAAAAGCAGGAAAAAGAATAGAGCAAGCAAGGAAGGAAGGAAAAAAGAGAAAGGAAGGAGAGAAGGAAGGAAGGAAGGAGGGAAGGAAAGAAGAATGTATTAGTTTGTAGCAGGTCCACATTAGTATTTTTACAGATTTTTATAAAGGTAACAGTTTAATCTCTCTTTTCTGGTTGGGAGGTTTTTCTCAGAGCAATGATCACACCATGGTGGCATTGTTAAGGCTGCCATTTAAAAGTGGTCAAAAAATTGTAAATAATAAACAAAGACTTTTTTTAATGCAAGAACACTGGAAGTTGAATTCTTATTCATGTCCATGACTGCTACAAGGAGAAAAAATCAGATTTCAAATTCTGAAATTAGCATATGAATATATAAAGTTTTCTGTCTTGTATTAGACACTCAAATGTCTGTACTCTTTCACTAAGGAATTGTCAACAATGTGGTAAAATGTTTCCATGAAATCTCTCATGCTACCATCTTGAATACCACTGGAAGAAAGTCAAAACATGCTTTATTGTTGTAGATAAAAACAGGGTAGGGAAAACTCAATGAACCTCAATAAAGGCCTTTTCTGAAATACTAAAAAATCATATTTATATAGTGCTATACTTACATAATCCTTTAAGAAAAGTCAGAGTTGTCCTCCCACAGATAGGAAAGACACCTAACAGCAAATGTTGCGGTCATCTGCTCTTTTCTTCAGTGAAGCTACTAGAATACCTTGACACTCCCTGGATTCTTTGCCTTGACATTAACAAACTGCCACCCAGCTGATTCTCTCAAAACAAAATCAGTGATACAGAGCTCATGGCTTCCCAAAAGGAAGATAGCTTCTTCCTCAAGTCCGATTACCTGATCATCATCCCTTTCATCTCTACCCATAACTCCTTATGCCTCATTGCAGATATTTCTGCTCTTTGTACTATGCTCCCTGGATCTCCATTTACATAATCAATAACAGCTTCCCTTAGATTAGGGATCATTAATAAAAGTTCCTTTGATCTTCTGCTATGTTTCTATCCCTCAACGACTTCTACTCCCTTGATGTTCATAAAGTTCACTCTACTCAAAATGATCACAATCCAGATTCTGGTAGCTGTTGTCTATCAGTCACCAGGGTAATCCATCTCTTTTTTCAAGAAGTTCAGCACTAAACATATAGACTTATTTATGTTCTTGTCTTTGCATGAAGGGTTTAAGTCATTTTTTTAAAAAATATCTTCATTCAAACACCCTGAAATCCCAGGCCTTCTGCGAACTCTCATAAGCTACTTTCCCACATCTCCTTAGCTAGACAGGGGAATGGGTCTGCCTTTGATCTTATTTAGCAAAACATTTGTTGTTTAATTTATCAGGTGTGTTCAACTCTTTGTGACTCTATGGACTCTAACCCACCAGACCCTTCTATCCTTCACTATCTCCTGAAGTCTGTCCAAGGTCAAGTTCATTTCTTCCAATACAGTAACTATGCATCTCACCTTTTGCCATTCTGTTTTCTTTTTGCCTTCATTTTTTTCCAACTTCAAAGATTTTTCCAATGAGCCCCCTCTTGTCATTATGTGATCAAAATATTTAAGCTTCAGTTTCAGCTTCTGACCTTCCAGCGAATAATAGTATGAGTCAATTCCTTTAACTTTGATGTAATCTTCTGTCTCAAAAGTTTTCTCCAGCATTACAATTCAAAAGTATCAATTCTATCATATTCGGATTTCTTTATAATCTGATTCTCACAGCCATACATTGCTCCTGGAAGAAAAAAAGTACACAAAAAGTCATAGATTTGACTGTAGGTCTTTGTCAGTAAGGTGATGTCTCTGCTTTGTAGTATGCTGTCTAGATTTGCCATCCCGTTCATTCCGAGGAGCAAACATCTTTTAATTTCATGGCTGCAGCTGCCACCTGCAATTATCTTTGAGCCTAATAATATAAAATGTGGCGCTGCTTCCCTTCTTCTCTATTTGCTGGGAAGTGACGGGCCTGTCACCAAGATCTTGGTTCTTCATTGTACATAGTAACAGTAACATTGTGCAATGATTAACTATAATACACTTAGTTCTTGTCAGTAGTGCAATGATCTAAGATGATTCCAAAAGACTTGTGATGGGAAATGCTAACCACATCCAGAGAAAGAACTATGGAGTCTGAATGCAGAACAATACATACGATTTTCTCTTTCTTCATCATTTTATTTTTTCTTTCTCATGTTTTCCCTTTTGTTATGCTTATTATTTCACAACATGAACAATGTGGAAATATTTCGAGAATGATTATACTTGTCTAAACTATAGCACATTGATGGCGGTTCTGGGGAGGGAGAAAAAAAAAGGAAGGAGAGAGAAAAATTTTACATAAAATGACTGTTATAAACTATCTTTACATGCAATTGGAAAACATACTACGTAAAGAAACAAAAATAAAATAAAATTAAAAAAAACATTCATTCTTTTGATATTAAGCTTCAAGCCAGCTTTTACACTCTCTTATTTCACCGTCATCTAAAGACTTCTTAATTCTTCATTTTCTGCTATCAGAGTGGTATGGTCTGCATATCTGAAACTGTTTATATGTCTGTCACCAGTCTTAAATCTGGCTGTTGATTCACCCAGTTGGGAATTTCATATTATGTACTCTGCGTATAAGTCAAGTAAATAAGGCAAGGGCATTTAACCTCATTGTCCTCCTTTCCAAATCATAAATCAATAGGCTGTTACATGTTCAGCTCTAATTGTTGCTTCTTGATCCAAATAAAAATCCCTCAGGAGACCAATAGGATTTTCTGGTATTCCCATTTCTTTGAGGTGTTGAAATAGAAGTGTGTGTGTGTGTGTGTGTGTGTGTGTGTATGTGGTGTCCATTTTTCTTTCTGGATCCCTCTTGCTTTCTTCATAATTGAGTGAATATCGACGTTTTCCTCTAGTTCCTCTGCCTCTTCAAAAGCCAGTCTTCTCTCTTTTTCTTCCTCCTTATTTGCCTTCCAATCTCATCCGTGACATTAGCTTTTCCAAATTCTAGTCTCCTCAAACCAATCAAAAATAGCGATTTCCACTCTCACCACCAAAGACCTTTTCCTCATGGTTTGCTGGGGGAAATGAGTTTTTTCTTCTGCTGTTCTGCATATCTCAATGTCCTTACATCACATTCCATTTTCTCTTCTTGTTCCATTCTTTGATGCTCCAGTCTTTTCCTTATCAGATTGTCTGCATTATCATACCAACTGTCTCTGAAATTTTTAATTCTCTCTTAATATCGGTTCTTTCACTGGTAGCTACAGAAAAAAAAAGCTCTCTATATGTTTTAACATACTAAAGAATAGGAGAAAGGAAATCCTCCCTTGACCAAAGATATTCACTGTAAAACTCTCCCTCTCATCCCACCTAAGCACTAGAGAAAGTTGTCTCTTTTAAATGCCCTCACGTCCTCTCCTCCCTTTTCATTCCTAACCATATACAATCTAGCTTCCATTGTCTTCATTCAATTGAAAATTCCTTGTCCAAAGCTACCACCAATTTCTCAATTCTGAAATCTATTGACTTCCCCCCAAATCTTCATCCTTCTTGACATCTCATTAGTATTTGACACTTTTGACTTCTATCACATGCTTGATACTTTTACTTTCTTTTTTCTTTCTCCTGTCTACACCTGATTCCCCCACCTGCCTTGCTGTTCCATCTTAGCCTCTGGATCATTTCATTATCATAATCAAAATAATGCGTCCTATTTTCCCTCAAACCTATCCCACTTCTCAACATCCCTCTTTCTGTCACAGGCCCCACCAGGCTTCTTGTCACCATAATCTCAGCGTGGTCCTCAGCATGGTCCTCAGCAGTTTAGTACACTTCCCCTATTTATTTAACAATGCATTTTCGCATTTTTCTCAGTGAAGTCTTTCTTATTTGTATCTTCTCTTTTTAACTCTTCATACTTTTACTTCATTCAAGCCTTTTCTCTCTACATTTCCTTAATTACTCAGCTGTCAAAATGATGCTCCTAAAGCCCACATACAAGCATGTCAGGACCTAGTTAAAAAAACAAAACATTGGTGGCTCCTGCCTCCTCCCAGATCAGATATAAAACTCTTTATTCTTTAAGGACACTTGTAACCTGGGTCCTTCCTATCTTTCTGGTCCTCTTATGTTAGACTTCATTCTTTGGACTTCCTTCCAGCCACATGGACCTCTCAAAAACTTAATATTCTTTGTAAAGAAAACTCTCTATCTCCTGACTCTTCATATTGGCTGACTGGATCCTATACAAGGAAAGGACTCTCTCCTCACTGCCTCCTCCAGTCTTCTTTGGATTCCTTCAAATCTCATGTAAATTTATACCCATTCAAGAAAACTTCCCCAGTCATTCTTAATGCTAGTATCTTTCCTCTGATATGTGTATACATTCACATATATATGTATATACATAGAAACACATACATATATACATATACATGTACATGCATATGTATATGTATGGCTGGAGAAAAAGAGAAGGATGGAGAGAGAGAAAAATGGAGAGACAGAAAGAAAGATAGAAGTAGAGGGGAGAGGAGAAGGGAAAGGAAGAAAGTAAAGAGAGGACAGGAGGAGGGAGTTGTTAAAAAGATTGAATGAGATAGTATTTGTAAAGTGTTTAGCAAAGTGTTTGTAAAGTGTCTGGCACATAACATTTGCTATAGAAATATTTATTCTCCTCCTCTGTTTCCCAACAGATTCCTTCTGTCTGCCAGCCCCATTCCCCACCTTACCAATCTTCTAGTTCAGTCTAACAAAAGAAAGTAAAATTAATCTAGTTCTCGTTTCTAGTGCTGTTCCCTCATTGAAGACATATAGCATTCCATCCCTGACTCGTCTGACACATATGGATTGTTTAATTCAGGGCAAATCCCTCAAGTTCTTGGGACCCCTTGGGCAATTCTCCAAGATGGTAAGTTTTATATGAGATGTTGTTTTTGTGCATTGGTGGATAGAGTTTCAAACAGAACCAAACAAAAAGACTATGCTGAATATCTCATGAGGTTTTGTGTGCCATGGGTTTTTAATTTTAATGCATGGGGGTGGGGGACACATAAGGATGTGGAGAATTGCCTCTAAATTATTAACACCTTTCATTTCATGATGGGTACATAGTATTCCTGGCTCAGAATAACAATTTAGCTGGGGGATTAACACACAGGCTATAGCCAACAACCTTCTCTGCAAGAAATGAGAAGCTTTGCTTTAAAAAAAAAGTGAATTCATTTACATTAACTCCTATACTTTGTGTTAGATTTTGAACATGTTTAAATAGAAAACACCAAGATTATACTGATACATTACATTTTGTATCACTTCACTTTAAAACTAGTTGATGTTAAAATAATCAAACTAAAAATAATTGCTCATGAATCATCATAATAGTTCAATCTATATAATGAAAGGAGAAATGTTATACAGGATAGAATGCTGGGCTTAGATTTGGGTCTACCTGGTTTCAAATCTTGCCTCAGGAATCATTGACTAGATATTTGTGTCTAATCAATAACAAGACATTTTCTCTCTCTTTCTCTCTCTCTCTCTCCCTCCCTCTATCCTTCCTCCCCTCTAACCAAGGAAATGACAGATTATTTCGTTACCTATTGTAATAATCTACAGAGTAGCAGATAGAGAGCTTGCTGTGCTCAGAGTCAAGGAAACCCAGGTTCAAGTTCTGATTTATAGACAGAATTGCTACTTAACTCTGCTGAAATTCTTGAGCCTCTGACTTCTCCTTAGAGAAGTTTGTAAGACTAGAAATTGTCAAGAAGGTGCAAATCTGCATTGTTAGAAGAAATACTTCCGGCAGAGTAGAAACAGCACTTCCACAGCTCTCCAGCCCACACCACTTCAAAATTATGTCAAAGGGGACTCTGAACAACTTCTGAAGCTCCAGCACCCACAGAAAAACACAGAGAAGCTAACATCCTGCTGAGGACAGTCCAACAGCCCAGCAGGGAGTGGCCAGTGCAGCCCTCTGGGAGCCAAGCCCAGGCCAGTGCGAGTTTCAGTTTTAGCTCCAGGGTGGCCAGACCAGCAGCCAGCTGGAGGGATCCCAGAACACCAGCAGTTGTGGCTTTTCCAGAATTATCCTCAAATAAGTGCCTAGGACAAAGTGAGAGGTTAGTGTCCTATGGACTTTGGGACTAGTATTTGGGAATGCATCAGCTTCTTCCCCTGGGGGCAAGAAGCCACTGAGGAGCCACTGCACAGCTGCCATTTTGCAGCTTCAATTGCAGCTTTAGCTCCTGGCCTGCAGACTGTAGGGGATCTGGGGAACAGTCGGGGGGGGGGGGGGTAATTGCCCTTGCTTTAACCTCCCTGGATCTGGATTGTGGTCTGGGGTAGAGGTCTTGGGGTGTGTGTCCAGCTTGCCAGAGTGTGTGGGGCTTCAGGAAGGGTATCCAACTAATACCTCCAGCAGTTGAGAAGACCCCAATGTTCGGGACTGAAGCTCCCCTGTGTGGTGGCAGAGTCCTATTGTTGCGACAAGCCCAAAAGTCAAGTAATTAAGTGGCAACATGCCTAGGCAAAGGAAAAAAATAAACAGAAAAAATCAACATTAGACTCCTATTTTGTTGGCAGAGAGGATTGAAGCACAGAACAGGGGGAGGGTTGTGAGGTCAAAAATCCTGCACCAAAACCACTAAATGAAAATACGAGAAGGTTACAGGCCATAGAGGACCTTAAGAAGGATTTTAAAAACCAAATAAGAGAAGTAGAGGAAAATTTGGGAAGAGGAATGAGAAGGATGCATGAAAAGTAAGAAATGAGAGTCAACATCCCGACTGAAGAAAATAACACCTTAAAAAATAGACTAACTCTATTGGCAAAAGAGGCTCAAAAAGGCAATGAGGAGAAGAATGCCTTCAAAAGCCGACTTTGCCAGATGGAAAAAGAATCTTAAAAGCTCACTGAGGAGATTCATTCCTTCAGAATTAGACAAGAGCAAATGGAAGCTAGTGACTTTATGAGAAATCAAGATGCTGTTAAACAGATCCAAGCAATTGAAAGAATAAATGTGAAAAGTCTCATGGGAATAACCAATGACCTGGAAAATAGATCCAGGAGAGATGATTTAAAATTATTAGACTACCTGAAAGCTATGATCAAAGAAAGAACCTAGAAATCATCCTCCAGGAAAATTGCCCTGATGTCTTAGACCCAGAGGGGGAAATAGAGGTTGAAAGAATCTACTGATCACCTCCTAAAAAAGATCCCAAAGAGAAAACTTCCAGGAATATTATAGCAAGGTTCCAGAATTCCCAGATCAAGGAGAAAATACTCCAAGCAGCCAGGAAGAAACAATTTGAATATTGTGGAATCACAACCAGAATAGCACAGGACCTGGCAGCTTCTACACTGAGGGATTGAAGGGCATGGAATATGATATTCCAGAGGTCAAAGTACCTGGGATTTAAACCAAGAATCACCTACCCAGCAAAACTGAGTATTTTGTTTCAAGGGAAAATATGGTCATTCAGTGGAATAAAAGACTTTCAAGCATTCTTGAGGAAAAAGCCAGAGTTGAATAGAAAATTTGACATTCAGACCCAAGAAGCAAGAGTTGCTTGAGAAAGTAAACAGGGAAAAGAAATCAAAAGGAACTTATCAAAGTTGAACTATTTACATTCCTACATGGAAAAACAATAACTGCGACTGATGAAACCTTTCTCAGAATGAAAATAATTGAAGAAGGGTATACGGGTATATGAATACATATGTGAATGTATGTATATATGTTTATAGGTATACATGGATAGAGGGCACAGTTTGAATGAGGTGGGAAGGGATGGTACTTAAGGGGTGATATTAAGAGGTGAGAGAGGAATGTGGCAAGTGTAATGGGGATAGACAGGGTGGGGTAAACTATCTCATGTAGAAGAGGCAAGGGGAAGTAGTTGCAGGGTAAAGGAAGAACAAGAAGGCAAATAGGCAAAAACATATTCTCATTGAATTTGGCTCAGGGAGAGAATGACATCCATACTAAATGGGATATCTCACCCTTCAGGAGAGTAGGGGGGAGGGAGAAGAGAGGGGAGATGATGGAGGGGAGGGCATGCTGGGGGTAGAGGATGTTGGAGGCCCCCACTTTTGAAGAAGGATAGGATCAAAGTAGGGAATGGACCAGGTGGGGGGGTGGGATGGGTGGGAGGGAAATATAGCCAGTCTTTTACAATAAATATACTATGGTAATGTTTTGCATGGGTATACATGTACAACATATACTGAATTATCTTCCCAGTGTTAGTGAGTGACAAGGGATGAAGGGAAACAAATCTGGAAATTGAAGTTTTAAAATTAAATGTTCCAAATATATATAAATACTAATATTATTTTTCATGTAATTAGGAGATAAGATGTGCAGGCATTGGGGCACAGAGATTCACCTTGCACTAATGGAAAATTTGAATGGGGTATGGGTGAAGATATGGGAGAAAGCAGATTGGATGAGGGGATATCTTGTGGGAATGCTATTCTGGGGTGGGTAGGGGGATAATGGGGAAATAAATTATAACTCAAAATCTGGCAGAAATGAATGATGTAAACTAGAAGTTAATAAAGCATTTTGAAAAAAAAGAAGAAATCCCTCACTGTCTCACTGTAATGCCCTAAACTCAGGAAATCAGTTGCAAGTGCTAGATACAAATGTGTGAGAATATGTAGTGACACTCAAAGATGTTTTCCCATAATTACTTAATAATAGTATTAACAGTATAACAGTAATAGCATTAAAAGGTTTTAAGATTTGAAAAATACTTCATAAAGATGATCTCTTTTAATCCTCAAGACAGCCCTGAGAGATAAGGTTTCCTACCCCACTTTTATAGGTTAGAGAACAGAGGCAGGCAGAAGTGACTTATCCAGGTTCACACAGCTAATAAATATCTCAGGCTGAATTGGAACTCAGATCATTCTGACTCTAGACCCAGCACTCTTTGCCCACCCTACCACTGAGCTTAATAATAACAATAAGCCAACATTTCTATAAAGCTTTATGCTTTACTTACTTTTACTACTGCAATTATTAACTGATCAGTTTGGCAACTTGTCTAATAATTAATATTTATATTCTTTTCATCAGAATTTACATTTATAATTTATATAGAACTATATCTCATGCATATTATGTATTATATAGTATATATGTATTACATATTATATAGATAGATTAAATGCATAATATATACAATACATATATAGTACTTGAAGACCATGTAAGTAGTAAGGAGTTGATCCAAAATTTGAATTCAGGTTTGCTGACTGTTGATCACATGCTCTTCAATCCAAGCCCATGACACTGAGACAGGGATGGAAAATTCCACTGTTAATGCAAATGACTGCCAAAAGTATCCTGAGGCACAGTGTCTACTCTCTACCCAAAGCAAACATTTATTCCCCAGAGCCATCTGTGTTCTGCATTTCTCTTCTCATTCCTGTTTCAGCATTTAAATATTTCTCATCCTTGCCTGATTCAGAAACCCAAAACACACGAACTATGCCAGTAAGTGTATCTGCCCTCCTGTTACCTGGATGCTTATCATCCAGAATTGTGAGTAATGATAAGAAATGACCATGCAGCCCAGTGAAGTGAATGAAACATATATCAGAACAGCTGGATGGTCCTGTAGGTAGAACATTGGACTTGGAGTCTGGAAGACCTCGGCTCACACATCACCTAGGATACTTAGTCGTAGGAGGACTTCACCACTTTCCTCATTTGCTTCTTACCTACCAGGGTGGTGGTAAGGATGAAATGATATAATATTTGTAAAGAACTCTGCAAATACACCCTGATCATTTTTGTGCCTTGCATATAGTTACTCTAGAATAAATGTTTGGTTGACTTTTGTCCTTCATTCTCAGAGAATCAACATCACTATGTTAGTGTCAAGGTATAGTGTTTCTAATTATGACGGCTGGGACCAATATGAGCTCAGAAGGCTCTACCATATATCTGGCACAAATAGTCCATGTGAACAGTTAGAGTGTACTCTCTAAATCTGTGCATCTCACATTTCTTTTGAGCTACTGCAATTCTGCTTTGTTCATAGAGCACAGCACCATCTTTGATATAGGCACTCCATGCTTGACAATCCTGTTCCCGTGTCTCCCAAGTCATGCCATCCATTCCAACATTATTCAGCTAGAATTTTAGAGTGTCCCTGTATCATTTCTTCTGGTCACAATGTGAGCACTTACCTTGTGTGAGTTCTTTCCAAAATAGTATTTTAGGCAAACTTATGTGTGGTATTAGAACAGTGTGCCCAGCCCACTGTCATTGTGCTTTCTGCATTAAAGTTTGAATGCTGGACAGTTTAGTTAGAGAAAGGACCTCAATGTCTGGTAACTTATCCTCTCAGGTCATCTTCAGAATTTTCCTAAGACAATTTGGATGGACGTGATTTAATTTCCTTACATGACATGTTTTACAGATATACTCCAATGAGGTTAGCACAACAGCTCTGTAGACCTTTGTTTGGCAGGCTGTGTAATCCTTCTTCTCTTCCACACTTTCTTTCTCAGCATCCCGAACAAAGAGTTAACTTTGGTAATGTGTGTCAACCTCATCATTTATGTGGACATTCCTGGAAACTATACTACCAAACTAAGTGAACTTACTCATAACAATCAATATTTCTCCATTTGTTGTAACCAATGGTCCTATATATGGATAGTTTGATGTTGGCTGGTAGAGAACTTTTGTTTTTCTATAAAACTTAGGGAGAAAGGAGAAAGGAAGGAAAGGAGGGAAGGAATAAAGGAGTAAGAAAGAAGGGAGGGAGAAAATGAAGGGAAAAAGAAAGAAGGGAAAGGAATGGGCATGGGAATAGTATTGATAGAGGTCCCAAGGATAGACAAACACACTTCATAAACTCTTATAGTCATTATGAAACAGATGATTATTTTGTTTTACTATTCTTGGATGATAGAGTAGATAAGGGTGTATAGAGAATTGTAAACAAAATTAATTCAGTTTATTCATATACACTCAGCACCAAATTTGCCCAAAGAGATGGAAACATGGAATAGAAAACCCCAAATAGTTGATAACAGAATATCATTTAATAGTTTATTTTATAATGCATGCTGGAACTAACATCAAAATATATATCACATTACAACTAAATTGTATTGAAACGAATATTGAAATTTTTGTCTATTTTTGATTCACATGGTCTCAGGGAAATGGGAAGGGGAGGTGGTCACAAAGAAAACTTGGAGAAAGCCAAGGCAAGAGATCAATTCACATATAAATAGGACTATATTAAATAAAGGATTATATGAGCTTTGTATGAGGGTGACAAAAGAAAAGAAAACAAAACAAAACCTTACACTGTGGTACTAACATTTGCTGTCCTTAAGTAGCATGGAAACAACCAAGCTTAGCATTTGGTTAGCAACACTAATTTGTTGCAATACATAGCAATTAGATGGTTGGCAGCTGACCATGCACATCCCAATGAGATTTTCCCTGGCTTTCATCCCACCTGTATTCTCTCTCCACAACTAGAATTAGAACATTGGAGGATCTTTCAGTACTCCAAGGACATTTTGTGATATTTGGTTCATATGTAAAACACACACAGACCCCCCCACCCCCCCACCCCCCACACATTATATCTATATCTAGAAAACCAAATGTTTAGGGAAGATGTGCTCATATTCACAAAGATGTATCTATTGACTTGGGATGTTTGCCTGGTGTTGGAAGGATCTGCGGAGTGACAAATCACAAGGCATTACTTCCATTTTTTAGCAACAAAAAATAAGGGAAAGAAACACAATTGTAATGAAAACAACAATGATAGCAATGGTAATCTTCATTACCTTTGGTACCTAAGTGTCATGGTGGAGAGAGTGTGGGACATGTCAGGAAGACATGAGTTCAAATCCCATTTTAGACACTGATCAGTTGCAAGATCCAGAGCAGATTAATGAACACTGGTTTGTCTCTGGAAAGTTGTGAGGAGGATAAATGAGACAATTTTTTTGAAATACTTTAAAATTTTTTACAATATTTTGAAAACCATAAAGTATTGAATAAATGCTAGTCATTATTACTATTAATAATAATAAATATACTCTAATTGCTATTTATGATACTATTTATGAGTTGTCATTAATATTAAGGGTAATTATTTAATTTATAATAGCAGTCATATATTGCTTTAATATTTATAAAATACTTTACATATGTTATCTCACTTGATTCTTCCAACAAGAGAGGTATGTGATATTATTTCCATCTTATGCTTGAGGATTCTGAGGCAGATAGGATTAACTGATTATCCCAGGGACACACAAGTAAGAAGTTGCTGAGGACAATTTTGATCTCAGGTCTTCCTGAACCTATATCTGGTGCTCTATTCCCTGGGCAACCTAGATATCTCTGAAAGAGAAGTCAGGCTAATATTACTATTTATGTCAAAAGCATTTTAAATTTAATTTAATATTTTATTTTAATTTATATATATTAAATTAGCATTCATATAGTATACATTCTAATTTTATATATCATGTAAATATATTTACATATGAATGGATTTATAAATAAAACAATTGAATACATTTTGATTTAGCATTTATTTTCCTCGAATTACATATAAAAACAGCTTGAGTATTTATTTTAAAACAAATTGAGCTCTACATCCTTTTCCTCCCACCCCCCCTCCATTGAGAAAGCAAGAAGTTTGATACAGGTTATACATATGGAGTAAGAAAAGCATTTTGATGGAGTTTTTATTTCGTTGATGTATTTCTAAAGTGTATTCTGGGGAATCCTGGGGATCCATGAGACACTTTGTAGGATTGGTGAGGTCAAAATTATTTTTATAATATTAGCAAATATGTTCATTACAATATGGTAATTATTTTTAGTTATAACCCAAATAAACAAAAGTTCATTTGACATCTGCAATAAATTATACATTTTAAGAGTAAAGAGGGGTCCTTAAACCAAAATGTTTGAGAACTGCTATATTCAATTATATTTTAAAATGCATACATATATATATATATATGTGATGTAGGATATCTCATGCCTTTGGAGAATTTTTCCCTTTTCAAGCCTTATCCCATTTGATTATCAAAATAAATGCAGAGGTAGGCAGAGATAATCATAGCATTCCCAATGAACAGACAAAATTTTCAATGAAAGTTTAACTTGTCAAATGTTACAAAGCTAACTTTTGGCAGTACCTACTACTGATAGTTAGGTGGTATGGTGGATGAAACACCAAGCCTGGAGTTAGGAAGTCCTGAGTTCAAATTATGCTTCAGATACTTCCTAGCCATGCAGTCCTGGGCAAGTCACTTAACCCTGTTTGCCACAGTTTCCTCATTTCTAAATGAGCTGGAGAAGGAAACGGCAAATCAGCCCAATATCTTTACCAAGAAAACCTCAATAGGATTATAAAGAGTCAGAAATAGCTAAAAATGACTGAATTTCAACTAACCTTGTGAATAAATCATATTTTTTTCTATTCTGATTCAAATAGTTATCAAAACAATTCCTCAAAGCTGAGCTCTCTAGACAATATTCATATATACCATGTATGTGTGTATGGGTGTATATGTGTATAAAATTTGTAATGTTTGAGTATTTTGTAAAAATATTTATTTCTGCTATAATTTGTTCATGGTTCTCTCCAAAAAGGCAGAGTGAAGATCACAATTTAGCATTGCTATTTCTCAGTGCTAAGTTTCATCTTCTGTCTTTTAATCGTGGTATTAAAGTGATGCATGATTGTAGGCTTTGAATTTTCCATGTGTGCAATGATCAATAAACATTTTGTCTTAAAAAAAAGTAAAGAGGAAAAAACATTGCATTTGAAATTATGTGATGATTGGATCAGATATTCAGAACAGAAAGAAACTTTAGGGACAATATCCCAAATCTCTTATATTATAGGTAATCAAAATCAGGTTTAGGGGGAATGACTGGCCCAAGGTCCCATGTTGTAACAGGAAAAGGATGTCAACTCAGGTTCATTGACTCCCAGTTCAGTCTCTAGATGGCTCATTTTAAATCTTAGTTCTGCTGCTTACTGCCTAGAAGATCATAGGTACATTATCATGTTCTTTTTACATCAATTTTCTCATAAACAAAAGGAGGAAACTAATTTAGATCTAGGCTTCCTAATTTTTATGAGTCATTGATCCCTTTGGTAGTTAGTCTAGTGAAGACAGTGGGCCCTTTTTCTGGGAAAAAATGTTTTAAATGTTAAAAAATTTTAAGTGTTAAGACAAAAAAATACAAAGGAAGTCAATCAATTGAGAAAAACATGAGAGAAAGGAAGAGAGAAAGACAGACACAGAGTCAGTCTTTAACTCCACCCTCTGAAATATATTCAGGTAATCCTTGTGTCAGAAGAATCCAGCTTATGAATTCCTAGTGTAGGTGAACTTTTTTGTAGATTTAGATAATCAGTTTCTTACAAGAACAGAATCTCAAAAAACAATAACAAAAAAAAATCAGCATACTTCAAAATAATTTGGCCAGCACAGAGACTGACTGATGGTAGCAGCTTCATAAATGCTTGTTGATTTACTGACTGATCCAAAAAAATGATGGGCGAGGAGATGATAATGAAAAATTCATTGTCATTTAGCGTTCTGAATTAGGACGGGTTAAAAATTCCATCTATGTTATGTCCTGTCTCTGTGATATTAGTTGTCACTTAATTTTTCTGTATATAAAAGTTTCTCATGTATAAAATGAGATAAACTCTAAAACCACTTCCATCTATAAATTTGATATAACTAGGAAAATAGAGAAACAAAGGCTGTTATTTAACTCCCCACCATTCTGTCTATCTTTTTATCTGGAGGAGGTATGGAATTCTAATTTCTGCTTCGAAAAAAAATGATGACTGAGGGTAAAGAGAATCATGAGTAATGTCTATGTGTAGTGAAAACACAGATGAAGTAAGATGTTGGGCTTTCCTCACCAAGTTTTGCTTAGTTAATTCTAACTATGTAAAAAGAGAATGACTCTGGAGTGGTGAGTGTGTGTGTGTGTGTGTGTATGTGGTCATGTTTTGGGGAGAGATTTTTGTGTACTGTACATTGCATATATTAAAACTCACTTAAATATCCATGATTAATTTGTTCGGAAATGCCAAGGTAGTTAATTCTCTGGAAAAAGGCAAATCAAGGAAGAAAGATTGGAACTTGACCATCAGGTTCATTGATATACTTGGAGATTAAACTAGAGGTGGAAAACCAAAAAGTACTATATGGGGCAGGTAGGGGGTGACTCCATATGTGTGGATGTGTATGCATTATATTATATTTAAGTACAGATAATACTGTATATATATATATATATGTACACACATATATCATATACACAGATATGCAGGTACATGTACATATACATATAAATGCTCTTCAAAATGTCTTATGCCTATATTTGTAAGACATGTGTATGTGTATATATGGACTATATGTATGTGTGTATATACATATGTGTGTATATACATGCACATGTGTACATACGAGCATTGCATACAAACACTCATATATACACATCACGTGTATTTGTGTCACTCTCCATATGGAGAGAGAGAGAGAGAGAGCAAGAATTAGTGATATTGGATAAAGAGACTGGTCTTTAGTCAGGAAGATTTCTCTTCATGAGTTCAAATCTGATCTCAGACACTTCTTAACTGTGTAGCCTTGTGCAAGTCACTTAACCCTGTTTGCCTCAGTGCCCTTTCTATAAAATGAGCTGGTGAAGGAAATGGCAAACCACTACAGTATCTTTATTAGTATAAACAACAATATCTTTCCCAAATTGTGTGACAGAGAGTTGGACATGACTGAAATAACTGAACAAAAATAATGTGTGTATATACATAAATATATATATATATATATATAAACATAAACATATTCATGTATACATGAGAGAGGCAGAAAGACAAAGGCAGAGACAGAGACAGAGGAAGACAGAGACATTGAGTGACTTAGGGAGACAGAGAAATACATTACTTTTCAGCTGAGAAGTTATTGACTGCTCCAAGCCAGGGGACAAATCGATAACAAAGAACAGGAGGGAATTTCTTAGGTTCTTTGAACAAATAAATCACAATATGTGGAGCAGACACCCTGTAGAACATCCATTTAAAAAAAATAAATTTCCCTGACAAGTTGGCCCAAGTGCTTTTTGGCATTACTATAAAAGTGAAGAGACTACCAAACTACCGTCAAGAAGGTGAATGAACTTAGATTCACTATTCTTTGGCACAGAAATCTCTAGGGTGCAGTTTAATTATCTAAAATAGTTATGAAGTGGATTGATCACAGCATCCTATGCTCATCAGGCATATAAAGTGCCCATCCAGAGCTTCAGATCTGGAGAATCACTCTTCCTTCTCCATTTTGCTTGCCTTTCTTTCATTATTCAGATCAAAAATTGTCCTCACTATAGATAAGACCACAGTTCTCTCACTGGAAAGAAACAAAGAGTCCATCTAAGCGAAGAACCTTCCTTTTATGGTAAGGGAACTGAGACCAAAGAAAGGTAAGGTGCTTCTTTTTTTTTTTCCTTTGGTCCATGACCGCACAAGTATTAAGTGAGAGTGATGAGAATTGAACCCAAGACCTATGACTCCAGAAGCCCTACTTTGTTTCCACTCTAGACAGTCTTCCCTCCTTTTTGCCTCCTAGTTTCCTTGAGCTTTCTTTCATTACCTTCCTAATTTCAATTTAAAATAATTCACTGGGCTCTGCTTTTCATTGATTGAAATATTATGGCCTTGGGGCAGCTAGGTGGCGCAGTGAGTAGAGTGTCGGCCCAGGAGGCAGAAGGACCTGAGTTTGTGTCCGGCCTCAGACACTTAATCCACACAAACAAAAACCTAGCCTTGTGACCTTGGGCAAGTTACTTAACCCCAATTGCCCTCCAAAAAAAAAAAAAAGCAAAAAAAAAAGAAATATTATGGCCTGGAAACTTTATGACTTCATGAATCAAGGAGTTTCAAAATACTCATATATTCAATAGCCAAATACCCACGAAGTAGTATGCTAATAGTTACAGGGTAATGTTCTTGCTGTTTATACTTTGTTTTTCCAAGAGGACCAATAATATCACAAGTGATGATGACTCATTTCTTTACTGGTTTTTAATGAGATCAAGTTGCATAGAAACACCAGCCTCACTCTCTTTTCCAGTCATCAAAGTCCAGCAGCAAACCAAAAGCCAAGATGATTGGAGATGGCCTGGGATGCTGTATTCAACCTTGTGGTCTTTGATGTCTGACCAAGCTCCAAAAACTCTTTAGTTCCTTTTTCAACCTCCCTTCACAGACAATGGAACAGATTGTTTTCATCAACTCATTTCACCAGGAGGATACAAAATATATACAAGAGATAAAGAAAGAAACAAAACTATTTTTGGTCCTCAGGGTGATTACTGCCTACTGAGAGCTCCAAAAAGGAAACAAATACATAAACACAACTGGGCTTTGTGGAGTGCTCAAGAAGTGTCCTTCCTTGTTAATAGCTGTATTGCTCACTTTTGTTCTCAGGTTTCCATAAGTTATTATATTCACAAGTTGCTCGCGTCTGTCCAGAATGGAGGCTCTTCCTATATTTTAATTTAGAGGAGATAAATCCTTTGCAGAGTAACACCACCTGGTGAAAGGTGTGCTCAAAGCAAGTGTCATTCATATGTGTTCCTTGGTGTAGTGCCCTCTGCTAAAGACATTTATTTCTCCCAATAGAGGTACAATCTTCAGCTCTAAAAGGAGCTCTAGGATACTTCTGAACTATGGGTATTAAATACTTGATAGAGGGTATTAGGCTCCCAGGATTAGGGTGCTCCAGAACCAGGACAATGACATGTATCTAATATTTCTCTATATATCTATTTATTCTCAAATCAGCCCTGTTCAAGGAAGCACACCAAGGATGTATTCCATTTGTCAGACCATGTAACTCCTCTCAATCCCCTAATTCCTTCATTTGAAGACAAATGTTTATGCTCTTATACCAAATTTCATCATTCTAGGACTGACATGTTATCTTGAATATTGTAGTATGAGAGCATAACGACTAAATGATAAGGAATTGTGTGTGTGTGTGTGTGTGTGTGTGCGTGCATGTAAAGGTAGTTCTAGAAACCAAAATCTTCTAGGAAATATGCTAATCTCAGAGAAAAAGTGGGAGATACATACACATATGTAAATTATTTCTCACTGAAGTCTTATTTAGATATTGTGAAGGGCTAGAGAGAGAGAGAGTTTAGGAAAACATGAAGAGCAATGGCTAGCTTTGAATCCTACCTTAGACATTTATTGGAATTGTGTGGATGTGGGTTGGTTACATCATCTCCATGGGATTCATTTTCATCATATGTTAAATGAAGGGGATGAACTAGATTACTCTAGGTTTGGTCTGATTAAATATTATTTTAGTGATATTTTTTGTGCTTTTTGTAGGGGAGAGGGCAGGGAAATTGGGGTTAAGTGACTTGCTGTAGCAGCAAGCACCCCAATATCCCCAGGGTGACTGCCAACACAGGTTCTTAGATCTGCTTTTCAAAAGGAAAGCAACTCAAAATGGGTTAACAAGCTTACTTTAATCAAACAAACATACATTACCTAGTTCAGGGGAAAAAGGTCAGCACCCCGAACCTCAGAGTTACAGAACTTACAGATCAAACAGACAGGCTTCCAAACTGTCCAAACATCATATCAATACCAAATCACAGTTACCAGAGAGGGAAGCATCAACATCTGGGTTTTCAAAGCCGGGGGGCTCTCAACAACGGCTTCCTAGAGTCTCATCTGGTCAAATCACACAACACTTCTCAAAGTGAGCCCCAAAGCAAAGCCTCTCCTCAGGGTTTACATAGCCTTCTCCTGGCTCAGAGAAAGTAACAACCTTCTGGACCCACTGCCCAATCACAAAGTATCAAGGTGTGGGCTTTCCTGAAAAACAAGCCTCCCACCACAGGCTCCAGGTGCACTTAAGCTAGGGGCAGGGAAGATCTTTAAATCTGCATTTCCATTACACTTGCCCAAGGTCACATGGCTAGTAAGTGTTAAGTGTGTTGAGGAAGTGATTTAACTTCTTGTCTATCTCTTGCCTCTCTCTCTCTCTCTCTCTCTCTCTCTCTCTCTCTCTCTCTCTCTCTCTCTCTCTCTCTCTCTCTCTCTTTTCTCTCTCTCTCTCTCTTTCCCCCTCACTTTCAATAATAAAATAATGGAATTGAACTAGATGATTTTAGTAGTTTGAGATTATGATAAGGTGCCATAGAGAAGTGGTGTGTGTGTGTGTGTGTGTGTGTGTGTGTGTGTGTGTGTGTGTGTGTGTGTACTGGGGGTAGGAAAGGTTAAATACTGAATTTGGAGTCAAATTACCTGAGTCTGAACATAGGCTCTTCTATTTGCCCCTGTTTGACCATAGGATAGGTCACTTGATATCTCTGTGTCTTAGTTTATTCATATGTGTAATGGAAAGGTTGTACTAGAATCAGTCAGTCCATATACATGTATTAATTATTTAAGAACCTGGTTCTGTGCTAACCACTAACCATAGGAGATACAGAAGTGAAAGAGTTCTTGCCGTCAAGGGAATTACATTCTATTGAAGGAGACAGTAAGCGAACATATAAGCATATAGAGAACAATGCAGCAGGAATGAAAGTTGTTTGGGAGAGAGGCTCAGTGGAAATTGCCAGGCTTAGGAAGCCTTCATGTCAAAGATAGAAATGGAGTTGAATTTTGAAGGAAAATACAGATAAGAAGACAAAGAATTGAGAAGTGATGACTGCAGTTCCTTCCAGTTTTAAATCTATATACATATATACATGCATACACCCACATAAACACATGTATACATATCTATACACATACATGTGTTTGTATACATAAACACATGTGTACATACATATATGTACATGCATGTATATAAATGTAAAACTATATGTCTCAATCTATATTTGTGATAGGGGGTACATTATTTTATGAATCTGGATGTTTTATTAACTATAAAATGAATGGATTGTCATCTAAGATATCCAAGGTCTCTTCCAGCTCCAAAGTTATGGTCCAGCATTCCAGCAAGGATTAACTTCTAAAAGCAAACATACCATATCTGCTGAAAATCATAGCTAAAAACCAGCTGAACTGCCTCATTAAGTAGGAACCTTCCAATAGTTCAATCTCATCTCTGCTTCCTCTTAAATCATTCAGAAAACTTCTAAAAAAGAAACTCTTAGAATGCAGAATCTGGAGGTTCACCTAAAAACTCACCACCATTTATAGCCCTCAGGCTCCAGTTTTACACAAACTCATTAAAAAGGGTGGACAGAGAAAAGATACTGGGTTTGCAGTTCCCTGAATTCATATAAGTTAGAAGTTCAAATATAAGGATTAGCTGTCAGCAAGAGTGAATCTCAGCACTGGCTTTATGACTGATTAATTTTGTTAATATTCACAGAATTCAAAGAAGAATGGGATTGAAAAAGGATATGTTGTTCTTATTATTCATATTTCCTGCTCCTGTCCATTATTCTAACCAAATATAACTTTGGAAATTTCTTCATGGGTCAGTCTCTTGGACTTCTGAGTCCTGCAAAGCCTGCTTCAATGGGTTCTACTTTATGAATTGAGTTAGGTTTGAACTAGGAGCTCTTTATTGAGAATAGAATTTGGTTGGCATCAATTGGCCCAAGACTAAATTTTAGAACAGAGGTTCTCAAATTTACTTGGCCTACTACCCCCTTTAAAAAATAATAAAAATCAGTAATCCCTGGAAATCTACCTTGTTTTACCCTTTAATTTATTTTTTAAATTTGCATCATTTCAAAAAGTATGATTTTTTTTAAATGACGCAACTTATAAATTTGTGGGGTTTATCCCTGCATTGAAATGTTGATGATGCAACATCATGACATGTAACCATATAGTATGGTATTATAAACAAGTAAATACATGCATATATTCCTGCCAATGCATGGTGGATTTCCCGACAATGTGAAAGATGCTTGCCTGCCAATATTTGCTTGTTAATACCTGTTGGTGGACTTGATCAGTGATTTTTTTATAACTTACATTTTGTGCATTTATTTGGAAAATAATATAATCACTAC